>JAANSK020001135.1:0-18898 GCA_011763485.2 Isoetes engelmannii
ATCGACGGACATGACGTGTCGCCCCCGTGGCACACAGAGCCGCCTGACACGCTGGCGGAAGGACGCCGCGTGTGCTTCCCGACAATCATCGTCGACACGCGGTCGAGGATCGACTGTGCAGTTGCGACGGCTATTTCGACCGTGAGGCGTCGATCGCTCGACGGTAAACGGTCGATCATCGACGGTAAAGGGTCGATCATCTACGGAAAAGGGTCGATCATCTACGGAAAAGGGTCGATCATCTACGGTACGCCGTCGAAATAGGCGTCGAAAACCAATTTCGTTTTGTAGTGAGAGGCCAAGCACCTGGATACAAATGCAGCAGCAACTGCTGGCTGGCCAAACGAACCTAGAACCGAGCCCGGACCCAGTCCCAGGCTGCCTGCAAGTGAGGACAAAGGACCAGACAATGTTCCACCATCTCTTGAAGGAGACCGCGACAAGGGCACATCGGACTCACCGCTAGCCTAAACCTGCTCACCAGGGCATTCATCCTGATACAACGGTGCACCACTTGCCACAGGAGCACCCTAACCTTTGGCGGGGGAAGAGTACTCCACGTCCAAACCCAGACGGAGCGCCAGCGGGAGCCCGAAAGCTGCAAGGACCACTTGCCAGACGGTGGCAAAGTGTCATGAATGACCAACGTACGGTAGGCAGACCGCACAAAGCATGAAGTGTCTACATCAGAATGAACCTTCCAAACCTGCACTACCACGTCTTCCTGAAGCAGTACTGGTATGTGCAGCGGAATGTGACGGGCCACCTGCTCCCAAACAGTCCGGTCACTGGTCCTCAAGCGAAACCGGGCTCGGAAGAACTCCCATGATGCAACCTGGCCACCCCAATACCAATCCTCAAAAGTGAACACCCCAACCCGCCTCCAACGGGCCTGCGTCCGAGCGTGCACAATGGCAGCCAGGGGCAAGTGCGCTGGAGGCAGCGGAACCCACAGAAGGGCGAGAAGTGATGATACACCGAGGCATGGTCCAACTGGAACAACACCCGCACATGGTCCCAGGCCCGCAGCACCCCAGTGAGAAAGGGGGATGCATGCGGGAAAGGCTTAAGCCCATATAACCCATGGCAACTCCACATGCACAGAAGGCTTCCCGAACGCCACACAGTGGTGAAGGGACTGCAACAACAGTGCCGCATCAGGAGAGGATGCACCATCCTGCATAATACTCCACACGAACTTGGAGACCAACATTTTACTGTGCAGTGCCAGATCCAAGATAGCCAAACCACCGTCCTCCCGAGGGCGGAGATACTTCCACCACGCCACCTTAACCACTGCCCCCTCGTCATCCCCACCCCACACAAAGTTTCGGACCATCCTATCCAATGCCTGCATCTTCCCCTCAGGAGCTAGCATTGTGGATGTCGTGTATACATGCGTGCTACAAAGCACCGACTTAGCCACAGTGATCCTCCCTACCATAGACAGCTTACTGCCCTTCCACCAATTGAGATGCTTCTGTAACCCCTGCAAGATCTCATCCCACATCCGCCCTATAGAGATATCCCCTCCAAAGGGAATACCCAACAGTCTCGTACATGCATTGCCGGGAAGCACCTTCCAAGGGAAAAGGGACAGACAAGGGAGAGGCGGAGTCAGCAGAGCCCACAAAGCAGAGCACTTACCCCAATTCAAGAGAATGGCCGAGGCCAAAGAAAAGGTGTCGAGCAGCCCTTTCACATTCCGAAGATTCCTCTCCTCTGCCACCAAGAAAAGGAAAGTGTCATCAGCAAACTGGTTAATGATCTACTGGCTACCATCCTGCATCTGGAGCCCTTCCACTACACCCTCCTCCACCGCGGCCAGAAGCAACTGGGATAAGGCCTCTGCTACAATCGTGAATAAGAACGGTGCTAGAGGGCACCCCTGACGCACCCCTCGACCCAATGAGAAGAAAGCTGAGGGCTCACCCTGGCACACCACTGTAGCCCGAGCCGACATGTGCAACTTCATAACGGTCTCTGTGAACCGTGGGCCACAGCCCAATGCCAACATCATGGCAGATAAGAACTCCCAGCGAACACTGTCATATGCTTTGGCAAAATCTAGCTTCAGGTACGCAATGCCTTGTCCTGTTCTCCTGGCCCAATACAGGCCCTCATAAGCTGCCGCCACATTCGTCAAAATGTTCCTCCTAGGAACAAACCCAGACTGGACCCTGCAAATGGCAGAGGACAGCACCGGCTTTAGCTTCTCTGGCAGGGCCTTGGCAATGATCTTGTACACAGAGGACAGCAAGGAAATAGGCCTCCAATCACTAATGGTGGAAGGCTGCTTCACATTGGGGATGAGGGAAATGCATGCAGTATTCAAGATCCGATCAAGCTGTGAGGACTGGAGCAACTCAAGATATGCCTGATAAACCGACTCTCCAGTCTACTCCCAATAAGTCTAGAAAAACTCAATGCGGATGCCATCCAGCCCTGGACACTTATCCTTCGCCATACACATACACGCCTCAGCCAGATCCTCTCTCGAGGGCTACCGCTCCAGGTTCTCTCACTGATGGGGTGAAATGGAAGGCTTGACAACTGCCAGAACAAGCTCCTGCATCTCCTGCTCGTAAGGTAAACGCTGTGCAAAAAACCCAGAGAAATGGGCGTGCATACGACCACAACTCAGCGGGGTCGTCCAACGTCCGACCATCAGATAAGGCCAGAGATGCCATAGATGCCATATAATGCCTCTGTCTGGCTGCTTGAAAGAATACAGATGAACTCGTATCTCCTTCCTTCAACCAAGTGAGACCAGCCTTTACACGCTCCTCTCGAACCTTAACCTGCTCCAAAGCACTAATACGCTGCAGCACAACATTCTCCCTCACACCATCCGAAGGGCACACCCGAATCCTCTCCAACTCCCGATAGAGGGCATGCAACTCCTCCCGCTCCTGCTGGACTCGCTGCCTCCCAAACTCCTTGGCAAAAGCGCTTCACCCGAGCAAGAGCCGCCACCATGCCCGCCATACCACCCTGAGAGGCGAAAGTGTCCAACCACACATCCTGGCACCTCGCCGTGAATCTGCGTCCTTCAACAGCCGAGTGTTAAGACGAAACACCGTCCTAGAAGGCCGAGGGATAACATCACCTCGCCCGGAGACCAATTGAGGGTAGTGGTCAGAGACCGAGGAGGCTAAAATATTCTGCCTGCGCAAAGAAGGGACACCATCCAAAGCGAGAGGAGAACCATAGCACCGATCATGCCACGCATATGCACGGCCTGCCCCAATCTGTCGATTACAGAAGGTGAAACAAATCTCCAGGAACCTCTACTAGAGCCACATCCTGCATGAGGCGGGACCATTGATTCCTCTCAAAGCCCTGCACTAGCTGCGTGCCAGGGCCCGTGCAGTCTGTCACTCTCTCCACCATATTAAAGTCCCCCAAAAGCAGCCACGCAACCTGCAAGCCCCTCGCGGCTTCGCAGCTTATGCCTGATAGTGGTCTATAATGCACCTCGGCTGATTTGGAGCATACACATTCACAATCCCCCACTCCTGACCACCCTCAAGCCACTTAACAATTGACCAGCGACCAAACTTATCGGCTTCAGAATGTGTGACCTGCACATCCATCCTCCACGCGATCAGGGTACCCCCACTAGTCTGCCTTGATGGCAACCGCTGCAGACTGGCAGCCCACCATATCCAGCAAACGGGACATATCCCCCCTGTGACACGTATGCTCCTGTAGACAAACAATGTCAGGCCGCATCTGCCGTAGTGCCAAAGAAATATGAGCCCTCTTGCTACTAGAGGACCGCACCCCCCGCACATTCCAACTCAAGATCGACCTGTTCATCCCGGAGAAGAAGGATGGGCCCCTGCCCGCCTGTCCACCAGGCCATCCAAGTCCTCCAAGCCATCATCCAAGGCCAGCGGGTTAATAGCACCCACATGCTCCACCTCAGTAGCCCATGACATGCGACGAGCTCCCCCACCCACCTGCTGCATGTCCCGCTGCCTGGGCTCCCCCTCAGAAGGTGACCCGCCACCAGCATCCCTGATGTCGTCACCAGGGTCTGCCTCCCCATAGCCCCGATCACCCCCTGATGGAGCATGTGTAAGCCTACCAGCACCATAATCGCCACAGCCGCGACCCCCGCAAAGCCCTCCTGGCCCATAGAGCCACCACGACCTGTAACCCCATCACCACGACTCCTGGCGAAGCCACCACGGCCCCTACCTGGGCCCCCACGTCCTACTATCTCAACAGGAGGGGGAGACCCCTGGAGCCCATCATCCCACCCTACCACTCCACCACCCAACACCTCCTCCACGTGCTCTGCATGCACATCATCGGCACCAGGAATGTCCTGAGCATACCCAGCCTCCTCAGGCTCCGGAGGCAACTCTACAGAAGGAAACATGTGCTAGATCTCTGGGCCATTCAAAAGCTTCAAACGAAAAAGAAAGTGCCACGGGCCGCTCCGCACAGGAAGGGAAGTAGGTAGAGACTGCAATGCTGGCAGAGCCACACAAAACTTGGGAACCTGCACGATGGAGTGTGCCAAATGGACCCCCAAACCATTAGCCATGGCCACAAGAAACTCAGGCACCATCATGTCTGGAGGAAGATCCTCAATCTGAAACCAACACGGGATCTTAACTGCCGTCAAAGAACTGATAGACATACCCAGAGTGTAATACTGATAGAGCACATAAACACCCCCAGAGTGTCAACCCCTCGACTCACGAACTGACGAACTGATGACTCAGCTTCAAACATGATAATGAAGAAGTTATTGGGCAAGAATTTCAGAGACTGGAACCTAGATAGGCCAAGCTGCTTCAAGTGACCCGCAAGCCACGCACTAAATCTCCCGGTGTCAAGAATGTAGCCTGTAAAGAATCCCAGCACCACAAATAAAACCAGCTTCTCAATCGTCTGAACATGATACTCGTGGTTAATATCGATCCACGGGTTCTCTGGAAGCAACTCCTTCAAATCATCAGCATGATGCTCATTCACGAATCTGAGAGCTTCCTCAACTCGGGCGGTCCGTTGCTCCGGAGCTTTCCTCTTGATCCAATAAGAGAAACCTGGGCGTGTGACACGAGAAATCGTGTCTTTGCCTCTCCAAGCGGTGCGCACCGGATTAGGGGCAGTAGCCCTTGGATGCATCTACAACAACTCCAGGCAAAGCTACATCCTGAGCCTACTGTTCCCTCAGCTGCGTACTATTCAGCAAGGCCACAACAGCGGGCTCATGCACCCGCCCTCTAGAAGGATGCAAAGCCATCTGCTCCTGCCTCACGGCCTCCCCCAGAGAAGGCTTATCAATAACTAATCCCACAGAAGAAGGCAACCCAACTATACCTTGCTGCCTCCTGCGCACTTCCACTCTCCTACCACCTAAACCCTCTACATCAGCTTGATAAGAGGGGAGCACACCATTCAGACTGCCACTACTAGGCTGCCCCCCTTCTCCAGAATGAATCACAAAGGCTGTCTCAAGCGGCGGCATACTAGAAGGAAGCAAGACCGGACTTTCCAGAGTTTCCAAAACACAATCTATTGGAGTTACAGAAGCAAATTGAGAATCCACATACCGATCAATTGAAGGAGATTCCATGAGCTGCTTCATCTTTGACAAAAGATGTCGATCCACCATCCTTTCGCCTGCAGGCCCAACCAATACATCGCTGCGCACACCCATCTTCAAGATCCGTGAAGACCGGTCTACCTCTACAACACTCACAACGCAATCACCCATCTTCAAGATCCGAGAAGACCGGTCTGCCTCTGTAACACTCACGGTGCAATCTGCCATCTGTTCAGCCATCTGTTCATTGCCATGTGGAGACCGGTCTGCCTGCAACAGACAGATCTCGATCTACCATCTGCTCATCACCATGACCACCCGAATCAAGAGAAAGGTAAGCTGCATCTTCACCAAAATCGTCTCCCTTCAAACGCAAAGAGGAAAGTGATTTTGATTCAAAGGAGTGCGTCCCTGCCAATAACCGCTCCCCAGCCTCCTTATTACTCACCTGCGAATCCTAGTTATGATCCCGCACCCCCAAACCGATGCCCATGGCTCCCAAGGAGGAGGGCAAATCTGCTTCAGCACCAGCCATCACGACAGCTTTCTCCCCTAGGCCCTTCCGTCGGGCATCTCACGCGGCTTGAGCCCCAGGCCATGAACTTCCACCCCCGCAGACTTGGAGGTTGGATCGGATCTGGAAGGGGCCATGCTTCAGGTCGATTCAGCTTACAGGCGCCTCGCGCAGACGTCACCGCCACCGCCTTGCATCACCGCCTTTCTCTCTTTTTTGTCTGGTTTTCTCCCAATCCGACAATCACAACCAAGAGTGTTGCAACATGGCATTAAATACCGTTTGTATGCTCACACCTTATGACCATGTCCTCTAGTCCCTTTAAAAACTCATTCCTTGCAAGAAACTGTGAGCAAACCGAATGCGAGTGTTTAGAATCACCTGAGGAGTTACCTCAAAGATAAGGGCTAGGAGTAATGTCGCTATTCATGGACAATATTGTTTTCTTGAGTTGACTTATATGTAATATAGGTTGCACCCATAATCCATTCACAATTTTTAACTCGGCTCATATGTCGTTTTCATTAACCCTTCATAATGAACTACTATCTCACTTGACATAAGTCACTAGACTTTGTCATCCTTAGCTCTAAAGGATCTTTTCAATAGGCGTCATTGATCTCTTAAATACCATTGCATCGCAAGTGATTATGCTCCATCCATACTATACATCAATCAATAAGGTGTTCATCCATATATGTGCGTGATTTTAAGTTCATGCCAAAAGCCAAGCAACTCAGTCTAGCACAACTAATTAGCCTGCAAACTCTGAACAATTTATGTTGGTTTTTACCACTTCCCACGTGATACCACTATGTTTTCCATACCTATATGTTTTACCCCAAGCCCTACTTGAATATACTGGATAATAAGATGTAAGTCCCCTTGGGTACACGCGCGGGGGGGGGGAGGGGACTTCAATTTTGGACTCTGCTGCAGGATTGCATCCCATATCGTCATGTCCGCGACCGTGAATGTGACCACACGTGGCTGATTTGGGCGCTGTATTCCATGACGGCTTGCTCGTACAATGTGCACTGGCTCTGGGAACGTCATGCAAGAGAGCATGAGAGTTCGGAGGCACTTGTGCAAGTCTTCTCCCTCTGCTTTTGAAAGCCTACACACCACCACATTGTGGCACCTCTGTCTCCGTTCCTGGGACTCTCTGTTCCCCTGTGTCCTATGGGTTGGATCCACATGTGATGTCTGGGACCTGTGACTCAAGAACCGTGCTATGGGACGAGACTCAGTTCTAGGGCCAGACGAGTTGTGGGCCTTCCGTGTCTGGGGAGGCTGGTGCTGGGCAAGCTGGTGTCCAATTGGAGCTGGAACTTGTGGTGTATGCGGGGGTCTTTGGTGAGTTACAGAGGCCCATTGCTGAGTCACCAGAGGTGGAGCCGTCTTCATCTTCTGCACCTAAGAATCTAGTTTTTGCAAGTGTTTGCCATGTTTCTCCAATGTGCTCTCACAATGTTTTAACAAAGTATGGGCTTCTGCATGTAGGCCCTTTCCCTGCTGGGCAACAACGGTGCGTGAGTTATGCACTTCCTTGTCATGCACTGCCAGGCTATGATCCAAACCTTGCAGCGTGGAGACCAATTCCGTGTCCCAAGCCGAGGTGTTCTCTTATGATCTACGGTCCTTGGTCTAAGAAGCTTTCATCTGCGCAAGATCCGCCCGAGCCGAGGTGTTCTCTTCTAATCTACGGTCCTTGGCCTAGAAAGCTTTCATCTGCACAAGATCCGTGCTCACTTGGACTAGGGTTGTCCGAATCTCTTGTTTGAAATCTCGTCTGGCTTGAACCATGGTCTCCATATGGGAAGAAAGGATATCTACTGAAGTCTGAAGGGCATCGAGATTTACCCTATCATGGTGTTTGTCAGAGTGTGCTAGTGCAATCTATCTTCAAGTTGTTGCACTCGAGTCTCTAGGGTAGAGACCCCCTGCTTCTCTGCTGTCATTTTCTTCTTCAGTAGTTTAGATGCGGAGGCCCGTATCTGCTAGAGCTCTGCTGCCATACTTCTGACTCGAGCGGTGGTGCCCTCCACTCTCTTCTGGACAGCCGTCCAATGATCATCGAATGGTATCAATGAGGTTCTCTTATCATAATTTGGGTGCCATGTCCGCTCTGGGGGGCTGTCTGTCAACATCATCTAGGTGCATGGCATTTTGGGACACGTCTGGTTCCTCGATCATAGCGGTGACCATGATGTGCAACCTTACAGACACTTGTCCAGAAGCCTCCAATCACCCGGAGTCTTACCTATGTTACTTTACAGACACCCGTCCGTAAGCCTCCTGCTGTAAGAAGTGTAAAAGCCTCTTAGCCTCTGTTACTTATAGACACTTGTCTGGAAACCTCCAATCAATCGGGGTCTCGCCTATGTTACTTTACAGACACCCGTTCGTAAGCCTTTTGCTGTAAAAACTGTAATAGCCTCTCAGCCTTCTTCAACTTACAGACACCTGTCTGAAGCATCCAATCGTTCAGAGCCTCATCTATGTTACTTTAAGACACCCGTGAGTAAACCTCTTGATGTAAGAAGTGAAAAAGCCGCTTTGCCTCCGTTACCGTACAGACACCTGTAATCACCTTGGGCCTTGCCTATGTTACTTTATAGATACCCGTCTGTAAGCCTCTTGCAGGGAATCTACTATTTTGCTCCGAATTCTTGGTCAAACATACAAAAAACTGATACTGAGGGAATTATCACTAAACAAGCTTTCCAATGATACAAATTCCAAGCAAAGTAGAGTTGTTGCTCAATAACTAAGAGACCTAAGAACACAAAACCCAGGCTAGAAGTTTGCTGTTTTTGCTCATAAATCTTGACCAATCATCAGGAAAATATCCTTGCAAGGGGCTTTGAAAGAGCTTTCTAATGGCACAAATTTCAAAGAAAATAGAGTCACCGGAAGCTAGTTATGAACAAAAAGGTAATATCGACCTGGGAGTGAGGTGCAAGCTGGAAATATGCTGATTTGCAGTGGAAACCTGATTCAAACATATGCAAATGACATACCAACATAAAGATATCAGATGGAGCTTTCCAACAGAATAAATCTCAGTTGAAACGGAGTTTGGGATCCCCAGCTATGAGCAAAAATGTGTGGCTGGCATTGCCAAAAATGTCGTGCATACATACATGCACAACAAAAAGATACCGGAATTGAAAAGTTCAAAAATCAGGCACTTAGCTTGATGATCAGGGCAGGATCATGTACCAAAGCGGAGCCCTCTTCCGGATCTTTTCAACGAGCCCAAGATCATCTGATTCTGATATTCGTAACTCAGGCTATGAGCTCGGGAACAAAGGCCACCCTTTTGCTTCTCTCTCTAGCGCACGGTTTTGCCCAGTTGCTTAAGGGCATGTCAGAGTTCGAGTGTCCATGGATGCCTATATGTAACCTTGGTAACCACTCGATCAGTAGTATACTGGTTTACTGAGATGCTCGAGGGCGAGCATAGTTCTAGTGGGAGAGATTGTAACGGGCCCATGGTAGACCGCTCGAGTATTCGATCCTTGATGTGCCTGTTGGGTGTTCCCGAGACACCGGCATAAATGGGTAGAAGCGACTACTCATAAACGTCTAGACGATTTTGCCCAATTGGTTAACGGCATGTCGATTATGAACGTTACAATTGATAAGGAAAGGACTTAGTGAAAGGACAGTTGGACGGGAGTCTATGTGTATTGAGTAGTGTATAGGTCGGTCCAAAGGGTTGGAGGATAGGCAGGACGTCCAGTTGTCTTAGCAGTTGAGTGTGCATTTGTCTTTGAGGTGATGGCAGTCTTGTTTGTCACTTCAGTTGAGCCTCTGCTTACCCCAACTAGTCCCTTAGCAGGAGCCTGGCAGCTGGAGTAAGGAACCCCATTTCACTTAGTAGTAGCCTTGAGTTGTGATAGACGGATGCTCTTGCTCCTGGCTCTCTAGGTATCTAGCGAAGGGCTGCAATCTGGATTTGAGTCGTTTATAGCGGCATTCTTTTTCTGGATCCTGCAGACATGCGAGCATCTGGCAACTGGAGACACCCAGGCCAACCCTCACGCAGTCATCTGAAGTAGCAAGTCCAGGTTCTTCACGTGGATAGTATAATGTCCTCCCGCTGTGGCGGACCCCAAGCGTGTTGTAGGGGAAGAATATGTGGAGGGATCTTTATGGGTCCCGGCTCTGGAGTAGTGCCTGCGAAAAAATGAATACAGATACCCCTTCGTAGTCTCTCATATAGTAGCATGTATGAAAGGAGTGCAAAAGTCTGCTATGGGTGGTGGGTATGGGCATACCTCGAACTCGCGGATTCAAAAAAAAAAAAAAAAAAAAAAAAACAAATTAGACTATTTTCAGTTTTTCAAACCACTTAGAACATTATTATAACATGAAGATTACAATTTATATATTTTTACCATTACATGAAATTTATTGCGGCAGCCAAGGCCGTCGCAAACATTTCTTTTGTCTAACTCATTGTAAAGAAATTTTGTATTAAGTCGAAAGATCTTAATGTGGACATACTAAAAATGAAATAACTATCTCGAGGCTTGAAAAATTCTCACCTCTGTAATTGTCGACATATATTATGCAAAATGGTTATCTAAAAAGCATATATAAATAAAACATACAAAATGCTTATCCAAAAAACATATGGATAAAACATGACACCTTTACCTGAAAGCTTTCTTGATGGCTTTCTTATCCATTGTCGAAGGATTTCTCAAATAGTTTAAAGGTGCCGAGTTGCCATTTATGAGCAGTAGATTTGTAGTGGTTGAAGAGGGGACCAATCACAGAAGTTTGCAACCGGCGAAACTGTGATACAATGCCTGTGTAGCTTTCCTAGATAATTTTTGCCTCCATTTCTAAGGCAACACACATGCTAAGTTCTGACCTAGAAAAGTGATTATGATTGAAGCTATCGGAAATAAGAATCACAGCACAGAAGCTATGGTGTCACAAAATCAAGAACCTGAAAACGGAAAAGGGCAAATCAGATTTTCCCATGGCCGCATCGCTGTGCCGAAACAGATTCATCTTTCCTAGTGAACAATTCGATGCTGGAATTCCAAATAATAACTCTGCCGCTTTCGAGCCTGACAGAAGAAACCATCGAAGGAGGAGATTTCACATGAACACGTGTTACTTGAAAACCAAATTAGATTGCGGCGCAGGAACATTTCTGTGAGGACGACACGTAAGAGAAAAATCCATGTAAAAGAATTATATAGGAAGGATTATAAAGATCTCTTTCATCATTTATAAGTTTTATAAAGGACATATTCTTATTTGTCATTAATATCAAAAGAGAAAAATAAATAAATGCCAAACACTCTTCATGTGCATCCTATTGAACCCCAGAGTCAAGTTAGCACTCCACTTCTTGAATCTTCTTTTGTCCATTATTTTGGTTTATATCCTATTGAACCCTAGATTCAAGTTAGCGCTCCAATTTTTAGATCATCCATTGCCCATTGTTGGGTTTATCTTTACCACTCTGTTTCTTGGATCGTCCATTGCCCATAGTTGGGTTTATCTCGACAGGACTCCACATCACACTTCAAGCTATTAAACAATGAAAGAAAGGCCAACAAAAATGCCTCGAGCCATTAAACAATGAAAGGTAAACAAAAATGCTTCAACTAGATCAATTACTCTTTTTTTTTTTTTTTGAACTTGATCTTTATTACCCAGAAGTATACAAAGAGTACATGGGGGACTCAGAACTCAGTGGAGAAAATGTCCAATAGATCAAGACTACCCACCATGCACATAGAAGAGCAGACGATACATATCACCAAGAGCACAACTGGCTATGAGTAAGTATGAATCTGAAGATATCGCTCCCAAATAATACTCTTGATATCATCCTTTAAGTGAACATATATAAGCTTTTACAATGCGAGAGCGAGCGTCAGTGAGCACTTGAGTATCTTGACTATCTGGAAAGACCTGTCCCTTGAAGATGAGAAGGTTTCAGTGAGCACTTGAGTATCTGGAAAGACCTGTCCCTTGAAGATGAGAAGGTTTCGTCTCTTCTAGATGGACCAGATGATCAATTACGTATTTGACGAATAGTTATTTGTATTCTCATTGCATACCAAGTGCCACTATCTTTGAAGAACAAATAGTTATTTAATTTTCATTGCATACAAGAGGATAATTTTTTCTAAATAGTTTTATCCTTCCGAATAAAAAACTACATTCTTATGCAACTATAGTCATCTTGATTATAGCGATAACTCGTTCTTCATACTTAAAACATGAACTGAAATAACATATAATTGTGTCGAGGCAAAAGGGTTCCAAGCTTGATACTTGTTATCATCATCATTCACAATTGACTTGACATTTAACAATATCCATGAAGCCAATCAACCTTTGAGGAAATTCCAAAACCCATAAGCAAAACAACCTTTTAGAAAGTTCATAAACCAATTATTCACCCTCCAAGAGGTACATGATGGATGAAGTGATTTATAAGCTATGACATCAAACTGGCATATCTTAATGCTCGGTCAAAACCTACTCAAAAAATTGTTTGACTTCGACACCAAGCTATGGTCACTAACTTTTGATGGCTATCACAAAGAGCAAGCATAGTATGAAGGCGAAAACATTTATGTACTTGCTGCAACATCCTATAACTACATGTTTTAAATAATATGTTATTATTATTTCCACTAGAACTAGAAAGTCGTATACGGACAAAGCAAATATCCTTCTTTCTTTTGATTATTATTCATATTACTACCTTTAGAGTGACCAATGATCACTGATAAAGAACAAAGACTCATCGAATATTGTGGAAAGTTAGTCTAGATGTTCAATGTAGATTTTTGGACCGGGACTGTAGAGGATTTAAAGCATCCATCTTTTCAGAGCCAATTGTGGTGGCATATGTATTACTAGAGCAAGAACTCTTTGGCATAATCAGGTGGCAATCACTCAATCAATCGTCACGGACTAAACCCAATCTCTAGACAACACAGTGTGAGGCATATGCACAATCAATTGTGAGCCTCATATTAGAGCAAGAATTCTTTTGCATAATCAGCAGGCAATCACTCAATCAATCGTCACGGGCTAAACCCAATCTCTAGACAACACAGTCTGGGACATATGCACAATCAACTGTGAGCCTCATGGCAAGATGATTGGGCATCTTTTTGACAAGATGATTGGGCATCTTTGACGTCATGTCAACACTTCCAAAGAACAAAGAAGCATCTTTGACCTCACGCGTCTTGTCCGGGCGCTAGAGGTGCAACAAGGTGGATGAACCACATGGGTAAATAAGACAAAATTGTTGCAATCAATGGTGGAAGTATCAATGGATCAGCAGATTCTAGCCACCATATAAAACTAAAAGCCACACACTATACATGTATATAGGCCAATATAGTACACATATACAATGATATAGATACGTTATATATATACATAAAGAACTAGAAGAAAAACCTGGCTATGGCAGATATGTATACATAAAGAATTAGAAGAAAAACCTGGCTATGGCAGAGTAGACCTGTTTTCGAGGTTCATTTGGCTGAGGGCAGAGAGAACAGGTCATCTCAGGGCTGCTAGAGTGAGACATGGACACCGTACCCCCTTGAAGAGACATTCTAGTACAGAGTATCAAGCGAAAATATTATAATGCCAGTTTTTTTGTTGTAGATCTGAATGAGAAAGAAGGCAAAATAAGCAGGGCCCTGCACAGACACAACCACCTGTGTATTAGTGCCAGAACAGAGGTATGATAGTGCATGCCATCATCAATCAGCACGGAGTCCAGAAACAACCAGAAACAGCAGAGCCAAAAAATAAGCCTAAAAAAAAGCCTATACTTAACCTAGCCATTGATTCCCTCGAATGAATCAGAGCAGAAAAAAAGAAAAGACTACTGCTGCCCTAATTCTTGCCCTAAATTATTCTCAGGCATTATAAACAAAGGCATCATAATAGCCTACTCTGCACATGGATCTGGCAACCTGTTTCTTGCATGGATGGACCTGGACCTGGACCTAATCAATCCCTCTGGCTCCACCATTTCTTTTATAACATTCCAATTATTTGACTATTATAAGCATCACAAATACAGAGGCGGATTGGTTTATCCTCTTTTTGAAGCATCTCAGAGCTAAAACAGAATGAGTGCATTCATGATTCGGCTAAGATTACTGGCAGAAAAAGAGGAATATAAATCGGAAAGCTTTCTACTTTTCAATTCGTGTTTTGAATACCTGGTTTATTAGCGACTGAATCCTGTCTGCTAGGCGCTCGTTTTTTAAGAAAGGAAGGCTCTTGTTTTTTTGCGTTTGTTAAGGCTCCAACAGGGGCGTGAGAGCGACGCCGGAGTACACCATACCTAGCTCCTAGGGAAGAGCAAAAATAGAGCACTTCCCAAAGGCTACAGCTTCTCGACGGACTGGATCAGTTCCTCGGTTCAAGTCCAATCTGCGCCCTTGTCCTTGGTGAACCAGGGCCCTGGTTACCCCGCCACAAAGGGTAACCAGACCAGCCAACCTTCGTAAAAACTTCTAGATCTTTTTTGGTTTGCCCGGGCAACCCTGGAGGGAGAAATAACAGATGAAAAGGCCTAGATTTATGTAGGGGATCATATGCCATGGAATATTCTGGAGAGATGCCTGCCATGGCCTTGGCTTAGGATTTATTTACGAGATCATATGGCATGGAATATTCTTGAGAGATGCCTGCCATGGCCTTGGCTTAGGTCTGGCACATAGAAGTTGCAAATAAATCGATCAGACGAATAGAGGGTGCAAATGCATTGGCCTCGAAAGATAGAAGGTGGAGATGGATTGTTGTCCATAGAAGTTGCAAATAAATCGATCTGATGCGTAGAGGGTCGGCCTCAAAAGATAGAAGGTGGAGATGGATTGTTGTGTTTTCGTGAATGAGAGTATCTTGGCAATGACTAGCTTCCTCCTATAGATGTCGAATGGTGCTCAGTTTTGGAGGCCAATGGCGATGGTGAGCTTGATGTAGTCGAGTTATAAGCTTTGGTTGGTTGCGGTTGAATCTAGCTATTGATTCTTATGCAATTTAATGCCTTGTTGATTTATGTCTTGGATTTGTGTATGTAGTTGTGCAACTCACTCTTCTGCTAAAAAAATATTTTTTAATGTTGAGAAAAGAAAAAGCTTCGCTTTATTGGTGGCAACATCCAAGGAGCAGGTGTTGGAGATGGGTGCATCAAATTCACCCATTTGGAATTTCATTAAAATAGGGAAATTTCGTGATTCTAAATGGTCTCGAAATTGAGATTTGAGATTTGAGCGTTTTCTTAATGATATTGTTGTGCCATTTAGGTCCAAACTAACTCCAAAAATAGTATAAAAATAGCACGACTATTTAAAATGACGAGATTTACAAAGTGTTTAAGCCAAAAGAGACCCCATTAAGTTGTGAAATAAACAAGACTAAACACAAAGCCACAACTATCTCATTCGAAAACAACATTTTATAGATAAAAATTGTAATATTACAGCAGACCTAGCCTACAGAAAAACCACATTTATGGTAGATCAGTTGTTAAAACACATTGGAAGAGGCCAAGTCTGGCTACCATGAACCCCCTAAGTTCCCCACTCCTCGAGTCCCTTGGACTCCCCACACCAAACTTGCGCTGATCCCTTGGATCAATACTACAGCATAGTGCAGTACCCAATCGTTCCCCGAACGATTTTACATGGTATTCTTTCCTTATATAGTACACCAACCAGTGATGATTTGTGGCACTATACCGTAATCTGGATATCACTATTTTGGCCATAATTTTAGATTTGAACATTTTTTTGAAGGCGATAAATTTTGCACATTTAACAATTTGTGTAGTGCATGTGGCGATTATGTTCGCTATTGCTTTTTACACTGGGTTTTGGTAGAAAAAATGTTTAAATAAAAAATAGGGGTTTTCTAGGGATTGTTTTGATGCCCAACCATTGATCTCTAAAGTACTCTATTATGAAAAAAACAATCCCTAAAACAATTCCTAAAAATAGGGGTTTTTTAGGGATTGTTTTGGTGCCAAACCATTGATCTCTAGAGTATTATAATCCATTGAAACTATTATTGGGACTATTCAAAAAGCACAAATTGCTTTTTACACTGAGTTTTGATTTTGCTTTTTTTTTCAAAAAGCACAAGAGCGTTTTGGCTGGTTCCTGGCGGAGCAGATGTCGGAGGTTTAGCTATGGCGCATATGCCTTGCTTATAGGCATACTCGCCCACAGATCCAAGCTTGATTCTAGCCAGATCCATTGCATGTTCTTGTTTATTTTTAATTATTTTCCTACAGAAGCTCTGGTTTGATTTCATAGGGTTTTGGAAAAGGAGCCTTAAGAAAGAAATAGCATATTGATTTGATGTTTGAGCGATGGTTTGATCAAGTTCATGCCAGTAAAAAGCTGTTTAGATGCTGACATGTGGTTAATGCCATAAGTTTTTTCTATCTATATGGCATAAGCGATTCTGTTGGCATAGGCGTTTGCTTGAAACATCATTTGACGGGTTAGGGCGTCCGCCACAAAGGTGATGCTAGGGTCAGATGCCATTGCCACACCCAGCTACTCGGCTGAGCCCGCAGGAATCGCCATGGTTCCTACGACTCAGACAACAAAGGCCACTCCTGCCACTTCAGCTGCCTCTATTCAGACTCTAGGAACAGACAAATAGGAAATGTGCCTCAAGATGTTGTCTTGAACTGTCGAGGTTTTCCTTGGTAGAAGGGTCAGAGTTTGAACCCCAGTGTGCAGGATATGGACATCATCTTCCTCATGGAAACGTGGGAGCATCCCGAGCATAGACTGCCGGACCTCCCTGGTTACCGGCAGTCAATGTCCCTGCACAAGGCAGATTGGCACAATCGCTACTTGTGGGTGCGCATACAACACAATATGGCACTCCTCTCTTTGTGGCGGAATGCTATTTCCCACATGCTGAAAGCAACTTATTTGGCACTCATCTACATGTAGACATGCTGGAACCTTATGTTGATCTATATGATGACATGCATCAGCATATGCAGCTGGACAAAGCCATGTTACTTGGAGATTTCAATGCCCCGACAGGTGCCGACCAGGTCCCCAGGGTCGACCCACTAGTAGAGGATGTGTTGCAGTTGAACTCCGCAAAGGAAACTTGTCCAAGGACATCAAAAGATACTCAGGTCACGAGGTATGGCAAGAAGTTGCTCCTGTTCTGCAGCATCTTTGATATGGTCATCTGTAATGGTCTGGCACAATGGCCATCCTCCAGCTGGTATACCTGCCGACAGGAGGACAAGTGGGCAACCATAGCGTGATCGATTATGTGCTCATAGAGGAGCAGCACCTACATCTCATTACACACTTTGACATTGGCACATCGAGTCCAGACGAGGAAGTGGACTCTGATCACCCGCCCCTCTTCTTGCACATAGCCTTGCGGCTCGCCACATACCCACTCGCTCAACGCCTCGGATGTCCCAGTTGCGACTGGACTATGACCGTGCACAAAGCTATCCCCAGATGGTCGAGCAGGACCTTGGAGAACTATTGCAGCTTCCCACACTGCTACAATAGACCACCCATTTGACTCAAGTCCTCATGACAGCTGCGGACACATGCTTCGTAAGGGGTCATTCACACGGACAAGTCAAGACTTCTACCTTCTCTAATAATCGCTGACCCCATTGATCATCCTCATGCCATTGCTCAATACCGCAGATTTCTCAAGGACAAGAGGGCTTTGTATCTTGCGGAACACCAGCAACAGATGTTCTACCTCTTCGAATGTCACCCCAGGAGATTTTGGAGAGAAGTCCTAAGGAAGCCACATTGGCCTGGAGGGAACATCACTGCAGAGCAATGGGCCAAAAACTTGCAATAGCTATATAATCCGTTGG
This sequence comes from Isoetes engelmannii, assembly GCA_011763485.2. Lineage (NCBI taxonomy): Eukaryota > Viridiplantae > Streptophyta > Lycopodiopsida > Isoetales > Isoetaceae > Isoetes > Isoetes engelmannii. The sequence continues at coordinate 17,983 of JAANSK020001135.1, forward strand.
TGAGTCAGACGTCAGTGTCCCCACAGGCGGGACTGCCACTGATCATCACAGTGGATGACGTGATTATGGGCCTTCAGCACGTGGCTAAATGGAAATGCAACATATTTGGATTGTATGCAGGCGGAGCTCCTGAAATGGGCAGGGCCGCCAATTGTGCATGTACTCATAGAGATATTCAATAGAGCATTGCAAGAAGGTTTTCCTCCACAATGGACCTACAGCAGAGTGGTCCTCATATACAAAGCCGGTAACCCCCATTACCCGGCCAACTACCGTATTATAATGGTCAGCTCTCTCTTTGCGAACTCTCGGCTACCATTCTTGAGCAGCGTATGATCATATGGGCAGGGGACTCAGGCCATTGACCATATATTCACTTTGTGAGCCATCATCGAGGATAGCCGGCACCACTGACAGGACCTCGGCTGCTGTTTTGTTGACTTTCCCAAAGCTTTTGACACGGCACCTCGAGGCAAGTTATGGGACAGATTGCAGCAGCTTGGGACCCCCATCAACTTGTAAAATGCAATATGCAGGTTGTATGAGGTATGTTTAGGAAGCTTGGCGCCGTCAGGACAGCCGATGGCCATTGGCCAGTAGTATTGGAGTGCGCCAGGGTTGCCCCCTTTCACCTACACTCTTTGGCTGTATATTGACCAGTTGGAGCATTGGCCGGCTGAACACGGGAGAATGGACGCCCGGCTGCTATACCACATCGTCAGACAACTCATATACGCTGATGACGTGGACCTTTTGGCCACACCCCATAAGACATGTAGTTGTGACGACCATACCGTATTATACCATGTACACGGTATGGGACATACCGTATTATACCATGTACACAGTATGGTCGCCACACGGACCACGCGCATGGGCGACACCTGGCACGATCTCGCCCACTGGAGTGGCATGA
>JAANSK020001246.1:0-18889 GCA_011763485.2 Isoetes engelmannii
CCGCACAGGAAGAGAGGTGGGCAGAGGCTGCAAGGCAGGCAAGGCCACACAGATCTTGGGGACCTGCACAATGGAGTGTGTTTGCTTGCGTGGCACGCATGAATAACCCCTCCTTGTTATAGAGGTTTTGCTTCGCGTGGCACACATGGCCAGCCCCTCTGGAGGTTCAAGTTATTTTTTGAAGTTTTTTATGTTCATGCTTTGTTGTTCACACTCTTTAGGTTTTTTCATTGCGAAGAGGCAAGCGACGACGAAGTTAGAGCGGAGAATACTAATATCACTTATGGGTTTTGCGTGCCTTCATTTTTCATGCGTAGGTCCTTAGCAAGTTATCACGACCTGGGGCTCCTGGCATCAACATGTTGTGGTCCGTAGTCACATAGAGGCACCACAGGCATTCCCTCGAGAACGTTGACGACCGTTTCCCATTACTGTTTTTCCCAAAAACCCGAAAGGGAGGGGTTTTTAATCCCAATGAGAAGATGTCGTCATTTTTCTCACCCTTGCCTAGCCCCATGAAGTTGATTTCACCATTTCTCATCTTTCTTATATAGGATAGTCCGAGGTTGTTCCTATGGTCGGTTACCCCACTGTCTACCCCAATGATAAACCCAATGTATATTGCTGCTATGATGAATGAAAAGCCTATCTATCGAATTCATGTTTTTTCAGGTTCGAAGGTGAGAAGTCTATTTCGAAGTATGCCTGGCTACTAAATAATTAAAGTCTTTTCATAGAACCAAAGTCTGGACTTCTTGGTCATAGATGAAAGAATCGGAATGGCAGTAGCTGAATCCTTGAACTGGTCCATAAGCACGATGCAGATCAAGAGCAACCACATCTGCATTTTTTATTTCTCTAACTGCTTGCACGTTGGAGTATCCTCCAGTACTACAGACAAGCACCTACAAGGCCTTGCCAGCAGTTAACAGTGGCAGGATTCAAGAACTTCATTCGCGGTAGATGATGTGTGCTATATCCCTCTAGAAATCATCTCCAAAACGTGCTTTCAGACTGGTCAGGCACTTTTTTTCTCATTTCTTTTGGTCAATTTACAAGACCGGGGTCCCAACACCGATAAAGAGTTTTCTTATCTTGCAAGACCACATGAGAATGCCTTCATCCCTCTTCTTGCAGCAAATTGTTAGATGGGTATCATGCGCTTGTAGCCATTGCAAGTCAAAGTTCTCCTACAAGTAGGTGATTTGCTTACTACTAGAACAATTTGTCATGCTAATTGTTACTGAAATGATTTTAGATTTGCTGTTGCTAATCCATGTGCTTGTAACTTCAAGGGTCTTTCAACTCAATAAAACCTTCAAAGAGACATATCAATACCCAACGACCATCACTAATTTTTCAATGCTTGGTTATATATATACAGTGTGCCGATAACGTTTGCTTTATAATAAGTGGAATATGTAGGGCAGCTTAATCTGGGCCAAGGACAACCTAGAAGCACCCACAAGGTCTTGCCTGATTTGCATTTGTTGATCCTGCTTAATCTCTTTATGCCACTTGGTCATTTCTTTCTATATTTCCCTGCTATCCTTACCAATGCATTTGTCATCCAATGTTTGCTCCAACCAAACCAAATTTGCTGGCAATTGCAAAAAATTCCTTACTTTGTAAATCCATCATTACATGTTTCTATATTGCTAAATGTTGTTGTTGCAGAGGCATGAGAGATGCTAGAGGCAACATGCATCATCAGGTATATATGTCTTTGTAATGGCCCATTGATGTAGCCCATGTTTGATTCCTGGGAGGCCTTCAAGCATTATATACCTTGCATATAAACATTAAAAATTGTTTTCTGTTTTGGTTGCTAATTTAAGTTCCTAAACAAACATATCAATAAAATGTTTTTAATAAGTCTATAATATCATTATAGATATTGTCTAGTTTCTTCATCCATCCCTACGCCATCCCCAAGGCCCCAAAGGGGCCAAAAAAATTTTAGTTAGCGCAAACCATTACATCCAACACGTTTAAATTAAATTCCCCCTAAAATCCCCTTTGCTTGGGTGCATATTCACACGGGGGATGACTCTGAGCAACGAGAGCTGTTGGATGGGCATATTCACGAGTTATGCCTTAATTTGGATAATAGATAGCGATCCTTGTTTACTAGTTTAAAGCAAATAAATTTTTACAAATGCATATTCCATGCAAACATTTTTATGCAGTAGACTTTTGGTCTAAAATGAAATTAGACAACCTAGTGGTATTGCACAACTGACTATTAAGCTCGTGCCGTCAGCATCTAACAAAGCAAAAACATTATCAATAGCTAACACAGAAAACAATAATCTAGCCGTAAGTTACTAATTAGCATTAAAAGTTTTATTATTTGTACTTGTTCAAACTGGAACAGAGCTTGAAGTTCGATCCATATGTTTGAACTGAATTCAAGCCAATGATTCGATAGAGTGGACCTTTCCTGTACCGACTCACTTTCCTAAACAACAAAAAGTCAGTAAAGAGAAATGTTTTGTAGCGGCCTTGCCATATATTTCTTGTATAGATAACAAAACCTCTTGTATCACCTAAGATCGATCAAAGAGTTTATAGAATACAATACAAAGCCTTAAAGTTTGACAAGTTCACTATCAATTCTATACGACCAAAAACAAGTCCAACCAAGCATATTCTAAGAGATCAAATATCGTCAAGGTAAGACAAACATTTTCAAATTTGACGAGTCCACTATGAATTACCAGTCCAATCAAGCATATTTTAACAAGGTGCAAAGCACTACGGATTGCCCCTAAAATGCCATAGACAAAACGAACAACATACATATACAATACAATGTAACAAAACAAAGCTAAGCAAAACTAAGCTTGTCCTTCTCTCTTTATTTTCTCTCTCTAGTTTCTCATCTTCTCTAGTGACGTGATTTAAAAAGACTATCTATCTGTCTGTCTGTCTGTCTGTCTGTCTGTCTGTCTGTCTAGTTTCTCTATCTAGTCTCTCTCTTTAATTTATGTCTCTAGTTTCTCTCTCCATGTTCTCTCTCTAGTCTCTTTATGCACTCTCTCTCTCTAGTTCATCTCTCTCTATTCTTTCTCTAGTCTCTATCTCTAGTTTCTCTCTCAACAGCACTCTCGGAAGCACTATTATCCTTAGCATCCATGAACAGATTTTACTTCTGCTTCGGTTTGGGCGTACGCCCTTTGCATGTACTTATCTTGTTTGTTTGTACTAGGGCTTTTTGATCCCAGGTTCTCTTTGGGCCTTGGCCCTTTGTTCTGTTAGGGCTTATGCCCTTTTGCACTGTGTCACATGTCCAATTGGATGCTGCCTTGTCCTCCTCCTCTTTAGTTTCTCTCTCTTTTATTATTCTCTCTCTAGTCTCTCTCTCTCTAATTTCTCTCCCTATTCTCTTTTTTGTTTCTTTCTTTCTTTATACTTTCTTTTTTTAGTTTCTCTCTCTTTAATCTCTCTTTAGTTCCTCTCTCTTTTTAGTTTCTATTAGAAGGATATTGTTGGAACGAGATATTAGGACAAACAACCATTGCGAACTTGGTATAACTATTTTCATAAAATAAAATGAAAATATTGGTGGACCTAAACATTTTCCGGCGCTAAAAAGGCCAAAAACCTTTGTGAATATCATATTTAAAAAATATTGAAAATTTTTCACTGCCAGTAAATGAACTAGTAATTGTAGCCATTAGATGATTAGATATGCTCAGAATAAACCTCAAGATGCCCAAACCCACCTCCCCCCCAACGAATTGCCCCTTAACAGGGGCAATTCAAAAATAGGTCAAATGTCACGAGTCTAAGGATTACCTTAAAAGGTTTTACAGCCAAGGAAGAGAGATGCTAAATACTACATGAGGATACAGAAAACAAATTGTTTGAGGGCTAAAGCTCCTAATGACTGGGTAAAATAGCTAATAATGACATTTCTTGGATATAAAAACAAGCACCACACAATTTTCATAATTTCTTGAAAAACGTTGAATTTGCCTAGTGTCGTGTTTTTCTAGTGTGAAAAGATATTGGAAGATGAGCACATTAATAGCAATGTTGTCCACAATTTTCTCAATGTGCGAAACACAAGGTAAGCCATAAATAGGGATATCCCATGACCAATTTGGTCTCCGTGGACATTAAAAACCTTACCTATCTATCTATTTATCTATAAACATCGAGCCTTGTAAATATTGGCTAGTGTCGTGTTAGAAGGAAGGAAGGAAGGAAGGAAGTATATTTTAACGTCCACGGAGGCCAAAGGCCTATGAGACGGTACATGCCAAAGTGATAGCAACTACAAGCCAAAACCAACACCAAAACAACAAACAAAACCATGATCAAACCAGAAATTTTTGTCAAGTTCTAAAAAAACGTAGTGTGTTTTTTATGGTGTTAAGACATCGTTAAAATATGCCACAAATATATCACGGATATGCTAGAATATACCACGGATATACCTTTTAGCACTACACTCGCCAACATTTAAAACGATCGTAAAAAGATGTGACGACATGTTAATGTGCGATAATTGGATAACCGTAGCCACACACATACGCCCTTAAGTACGTTCCGTTTTCTTTTACACCAAAACCTTGGGACAGATCCACAGACTGAGACTCAGACACCGAGCTGCTCCACTGAGCTGGCGCCGTAATGGCGTTGAAGGCGCCCGATGTATTTTCTATTTCCCGTCAAATCTCTCTATGGAATCCTCAAATTATGGTTTGTAGCATGACATCAAGAATTTCATGGCAATTCCGGCGAAATTCGAACTGGATCAATGAAAATGAAGTAAATTCCAGGTTCTCTACACCCAAATTACAGTCTTTTCCAAGAAAATGCTGTGTGAATGTTCTGAGGCATGATCTGCGTAGAGGTTTTCTTAGTTTTAGTCTGAACCCTGGGCACACCCATGAGCATTGTGCAGAGCATGGGCATGACCATGAACATGAGCAGGAGCTTGGTGGGAATTGTTGCGGTAGACATGGTGATCATCTTTCCAGTGATCACCAACATGGGCACGATCATGCCCACGGGCATTCTCATACCCATAATTTAAATGGCCCGCAGCGATTGTTGCTTTCTGTTTCCAAAGCAACAGGTCTGGCTAAAATTGCCTCATTACTAAGGGATGACTTGAGGATTTGTTGCCTTTCATTTGGCCTACTTTTTGCAGCAGCTATTATACCAAAAATATGGCCAGCTGCCATCGGGCATTCTCTTCAGAGCACATTTACAATTACAGCATTTATGCTAACAGGGGTACGTATCTCTAAAGTCAATACTTGGTGGGATGCTTAGTTAAAAGAGTTTTGTTTTTAAACTGGGATCCATAGACTCTGAATCACTTGTGACGTTGAATTGGATGGTTTTACCTTGTGGGCATATTCCAAATATCGTTGATCTAGTATGATGCTTACTGGTGCTTATTATGGTCTTTCCTTAGTTCGAGGAATCACGTGTCCATTTGAATGCTTAGTGTGTCATGCAGCAGGCTTTCTTGGCTTCATTCCGCATTGAAATAGTTAAAAAGAAAGGTGGAGGCTTTGTTAGGCGTGGTGATCTCTCTTCCTATGCCAAGCAAGATTTAACTCAGAATTGTGGTCAACTTTTTAGGTACCGGCTGCACTAGATGCTGGAGTGGACATTGCAGGTGGGAAAATAAATATACATGTTCTTATGGCATTAGCTGCATTTGCATCTTTCTTCATGGGGAACGGATTGGAAGGAGGGTTGCTTCTTGCAATGTTCAGCTTATCTCACCAAGGTAATTGCTTTATTACCTGGAGCAATCAGCAGAGATGCTTTTTGCTAACACATTTCAAATGGCTGATATTTCTTTTAGCGGAAGAGTACTTCACAAAAAAAGCATTAGGAGATGTAAAGGCATTAAAAGAGAGCAATCCTGAATTTGCACTTGTCCTGGATGATTTTGATATTCAGTCCCCTTTACAAGCAATGCAATACAAGCAGGTTGATGTTTCCAAAGTTGAAATTGGTTCATATCTCTTGGTCAGAGCTGGCGAGGTATCTACATCATTGCTTTATGAATTTCCTTTTTGGCCAGCTTTTAAGAACACCCCAGAATCTATGCCCTATTTGAATAGGCAGTTCCTGTTGATGGTGAGGTTTGGCAAGGCAGATCAATGATAACTGTGGAGCACTTGACTGGAGAAGCTCACCCTTTGGAGAAACAAGTTGGAGATGTTGTGCCAGGTGGAGCAAGAAATCTTGATGGCATGATGGTAGTAAAGGTACCTCATTGTGAATTTGTAACGTGTGGCAAGGATTTATAGAATGTCAAGTATAGTTTTTTTACATGCTGCATATGCCAGGCGACAAAGACATGGCAAGACTCAACAATATCAAGGATCATGAAACTGACAGAAGAAGCACATGCAAATAGACCTAAATTGCAGAGGTGGCTTGACGATTTTGGTGAAGTTTACAGCAAAGTGGTGATTGTTATGTCGACTATGCTAGCTCTTCTGGGTCCTTTTCTGTTCAAATGGCCATTTATGGGTACTTCAGGTTAGTTCAAACTTTCGATTCAACATTAGTCTGATATCAATTAGATACCAGAGAAGAATGATGGCCTGTTCCCCCATGCCTGTGAAGATTGGACAATGGCCTTGTAGCCTGCTTTGCAATTTTAACGCCTAATATTTTGCTGCGCCTTCATTTTGATGAGATATGTTTGCAGCCTGGACATGTAGAGATTTACCATGTCAGTAATGTGGTTTTATGTTCACTCCATGTCCAATGACAAGAGAGTATCTACTTGTTTAAAGTTCATATTGCTGTGGCACATGCCAAAACCGAATTCACATAATTTGGTTAATGGATGCAGTCTGGTTTCAAGTCATCCTTTACATGATTATTCAGCAGAGGTTTTCTGCTTCTGCAGGAGTGCGTGGCTCTCTATATAGAGCTTTAGGGCTGATGGTAGCTGCATCACCATGTGCACTTGCAGTTGCTCCTTTGGCATATGCCACTGCAATTAGTGCATGCGCCAGCAAGGTTGGCTCTTTTTCTGTAAAATAAATTGTAATTCTGGTAGTATTATGGTTTCATAATTATCCGATGTCCTTTGTGTCTATTATGCAAGACAGGCATAAAATGATGGACTTTTGATGGCAGGGTATTCTGTTGAAAGGGGGGGAGGCATTAGACGCACTTGCTGCTTGCGATACTGTGGCTTTTGATAAGACTGGAACTCTTACAACTGGTGAGCTAGTATGCAAGGCAATTGAACCAATACATGGCCATGTCATAAGCCTTGGTTCGGAACAAGCTTCCTGCTGCAATCCAAGTTGTGAAGTTGAGGCTCTTGCTGTTGCTGCCGCTATGGAAAGGGGAGCAACTCATCCCATTGCACGGTAAGATAAAGTTATGCTATTAGAGTGAATAAGTTATGTATTAATATCTGCTCTCTAAAGATTTGGCATCTCACTAATCATTTAACACCAGAGCCGTCGTGGAGCATAGTGAGGGGAAATCTCTTCCAGCTGTTATTATTGATGATTTTGAATCACTTCCAGGGAGAGGACTTGCGGCATTAGTTACATCTGCTGAGGTGATTCAAATTTCTTTTAATATATTTGTGCATCTGTAACAACCAGGAGAAACAAGTTTCTTACATTTGTCTGTGATAGTCAGGAGAAAAATTGTTCTTCTAAGGCTCTTCTTGGTTCGCTAGAATATGTTACATCTTCCATCTGCAATGGGTCCATATCACATAAGATCATAGCCGCAATGGAGAAGTCTGTTTATGGAAATGAAATGGTCCATGCTGCATTATCAGTGAATGAAAAGGTAAACTAGTCAAGATTGCTATAAGTATTGAATAACGGACATAGTTATAACTAATCTGATGTTTTCTAGGTCACATTGTTTCACTTTGAAGATAAGATACGGTTTGGAGCAGATGCGGTGTTGGCTTCTTTGAAAGCTGGAGGCTTAAAGTTAATGATGCTTACTGGAGACCACTTAGCCAGTGCTCGAAGGGTTGCAAATGCAGTGGGAATTGAGGAAGTATATTCAGGTCTAAAGCCCGAGGATAAACTGCATCATGTCAAGAACTTCTCAAGACATAGGAGTAAGTACAGATATAACCAAAATTCTGACAGGGAAACATAACTTTCAAAGATCAAAGCTTCAAAACAACTATATGAAGGGTAGAAGATTAGACACAGGGTTTGATGTGCACGCATAGTTTTCATTGTTGTTGCTGGTTCTGTTAAAGTTCCATGTTTCAATGACTTGGCAATGGAATATAGCAGAACATGGTTGGATGTTTCAGTATGGGGATTTGGGGGGGAGGGGGGGGGGGGGTACTTGAAAATAACCTACGAATATTCATGTGAACATCAAGTTGTGTTGAAGAATTTGCTCTAGCTATTTCATCAATCAGATAACCTCTCATACTCTTGCAGGAAGGAGCAATGGAGGAGGCTTGGTTATGGTTGGGGATGGCATAAACGATGCTCCAGCACTGGCAGCTGCAACTGTAGGAATTGTCCTAGCACAGCGTGCAAGTGCAACAGCCATAGCTGTTGCTGATGTGCTACTCCTAAAGGATGCCATCGATGGTGTTCCATTTGTTATGGCAAAGGCTCGTCAAACCATGTCATTGGTAGGTTGACCAATGCTTTTCTTGAATAACCTCTGTCATGGTATTACTTCATTGAACTATAGTTGTTGTTCATTTGCAGGTAAAACAGAATGTTACTTTGGCATTAATATCTATCTTAATAGCTGCATCAACATCAGTTCTGGGTTTCTTGCCCCTCTGGATAACGGTATAGCTTTTATCTCATGTTTCGTTTAGCAATCAGAGTGCGACGTATTTTATATGAGATGTAATTTATCGACTGTAGGTAGTGGATGAGAGACCTGATAGATAGATTTTCAGTTTCCCATGATGTACCTGTTTCCAAGAATGCCTGACCTTAAAGTGGAAAAATGATGATATACATGCTCCATTTGATTTTGAATTTACCAAACTGGAGTTGGACCTTCATTTATCTATAGGCAGATGATAGTTGCATCTTGTATTGGAAGAAGCGTATTATCTTACAGTCCTCGGAAAGCAATAATGGAGCTTTGTTTTAACATGTGATGAAAAACTATTTGTTTTCTAGAGTAGGGAAGTCTTGATAATAACCATCTTGTTCTGACCTTTTGCCTATTTTATCATTGCTGTCATGCTGCAGGTGTTACTTCATGAGGGTGGAACTTTACTTGTTTGTGTAAATTCAATCCGTGCGCTCAATGATCCAATCTGGTTCTGGCAGTTGAGACATGACTTTAATGGAGCAATGGAGAAGCTTAATTCATTGATCCACTCACAATCAAATGGTACTAACCATGCAGTCCAAGGAGCTGTGTTGTCGTAACATTGCCATCACCAGATGCATAACCTGTCGAGTGCTGGAAATTGCCTTCAAGTTTGTCCTTTATCTGCCAATAATTATTGCTTCGATGTAAAATATTGATTTGTAAGGCATTCCTTATTTCTGTAACATTTATATCATGCAAAATGCAATCATTCAGGGTATATTAACCTATACCATTTTTGTGTCTAAAGGTTGGATGTTATAAAAAGTAACTCTACTATCAGCAAAAAGGGGATATTATGGTTGAATCTCCTTGAGTTGGGGTAATTCAGTTTATTGTTGTGGCGTTATGCTGAAGACTGACGGAATAGACTGTATAGTAAACAAACTTTTAAACAGAGGTTCTGGTTGAACAGGAGTTTCTAATTATTCTGACTTAGGGGCAATGCTTTGACTGGAGCAATGCTTGTATATCTCATGTTAACAAAGAAAAGGACACCGAAACAATTCTCATTTAGTTAGAACTCTGTATACAACAAGTTTAGGAAACTCAGCCGATGCGACAAAATGGTTTTATCTTTGAAACCCCATTATTCTGCTATGGTGAATGCCTTTTCTATGGCTTCGATCATGCCATCAGTTGTCTTCAATTGAATTGCACATCTTCGTGCTCTAGCATCATCGATAAGCCTCTTCCATAATGCATCTTTGGCTGTTAGTGTAGCAGCATTTCCCATTATCCACAGGCAATGTCTGCCCAAGTACAATATAAAACAAATATGAATAAAGACCTTTGTGCCAAACCAAGATTCCAACCACTCACCTTGCTCTAGTAATTGCAACATTAACTCTCCTTTGGTCACTCAAAAAGCCAATGTTTCCTTTGACATTTGCACGAACTGTCGAAAAGATCACCACATCCTTCTCACTTCCTTGGAAGGCATCAATGGAGTTGATTTCGACTTCATATTGCTTGGGTACATATTCTATTTCAAGGTTGCGCTTTAATGCCTCCACTTGCCCATTATATGGAGTAATGATCCCAATGGTCAATTTTGGGACCCCATGTCTTTCACACACTGTAAAGAAGTAAACAAGTATGTGCATTGAATAAAGGTAAAAATAAGTTCAAACTATTATCTAATATAAAAGAACATAAGCATATACATAGAGTAAAAAACGTTGTGCCATAACCTTTGAACAAGTTTCTGACCATATGCATCACCACTGTAACTTCGAGCAGGTTTGATTTGCTGGATCTGCAAGCAAGATCATTTTGTTCCAACAGCTGATCAATACTGATGAAACAGTAAGTGCCAAAAAATGTTCTTTGATAGATGTTGGAGCTGTGGGAGGGATCCAAAACATTCGATCCATCCTGCAGTTTTCCATTATAAAATTCTCTGTTAGGCAGATCACTGATAGAAGGATGCATTCTGTACTGAGTACTAAGCAAGATGGAAGGGAAATGGAGAAGGTGTAGTCTGTCGAACAAACTCCGGCCGAGCTGAGATTGATTTGCAAGATTGCTGATTATGGTAGAAGGAAGTTGTTTATGATCTCCAATCAAAACAAGACCATGAAGGTTTTTAAACTGGATCAGTGATGAAATTTCTGCTTCTAGCAACTGCGCGGCTTCGTCGATCACCACACAATCAAATTCCTGTTTTTTAGTGATATGTCTTCTTTCTAATGATCCAACAGTACTGAAAACTAATTTGGCACCTCCTAGACATTGTCTCTCTATGGCCTTGTACTTAAGTCCAATGCCGCAAAGCAAACTTTGCGCAAAACTGGGCTGCAGCAATGTTTTGAACTTGTTGGCAGGATCAAACCATTTTGATATATGTCTAGGCTGATCAGAAGCTAGGAAAGCTCTAACTTGTTGAACATGTACAGAAATCTGTGCCAGTGATTTTTTTTGTTTCTTGGACAGAGGCACATGGAGCAGCATGCATTCTGTATGGCTGCTCATCTTAGGTATTAAAAAATCAGCCTTTTCTCTTAATGCACTTAAACTCTGTGCATCGTTCCACATATTCTGAATATTTGCAAACTTAGTTTCTGCCCAAACAAGAAGCTCCAGCATTGCTTTGCAGCAAAAACGCCATCCTAGCTTTGGATTGATCACCCCTTTTAGCACATTCATCCTAAAAGGCAGATAAATCTGCTGCATTCTGTCAGATGCCTTCACGTTTAATTTCTTTTCGTTTCCAACCATGATGAGGTCAGAAATAGAGAGCGGTTTCATAAATCTTCCACCAATTTTTGTTTGGGATCGTTTAGAATGCGATTCAGAACTGAGCGCGAGGTGCTGCAGGAAACGGTCTGCAACTTGGGTTATAGCTTTGTTGGTGGGAGCCGTGACCAAAATTCGAAATCCCAAGTTAGCCAGTAACGATAAAATTGCTACGATGGTGGCGGTTTTTCCAGTTCCGGGAGGTCCTTGAATAATCTTCAAGAAATACCGCTGTTGTACGTCGAGCATAGCGCCTGCAACATCTACCAGGCCTCTAGTTTGGGCGTCATTAAGACCATAGCTTGCTGCCATTTTGTTTAAAGAGCTATTTGCAGTTTCGACGATCTGAGAAGGCTGCCAGAAATTGAAAGATAAGATAAGATAAAGATAAATTTTTTATGGTCCACGGAGGCCAATGGGCCTATGGACCTGTACAAAAGGACAAAGCAGATGCTGTAGTCTAGATTAAAACAGAAGTAAAACATAACATTTCAAGCTAGGGCATGTAATATGTATACCTCTTCATACGCAGGAAGAATCTGTGCTACAAGTGGATTGGATTCTTTTGTTCTTGCTAATTGTTGCAGGCAATCGATGGTGTACAGAAACCCAGTTAAGTCATCGAGGCAAAATGCAAAGAAAGGTCTGCTACAACATGCAATTTTGCCGTATGCGTTCTTGGGCAGACATAACCTGCATGCATCGGCAGATCTGCCCTCAACGTAGGCCAGGAAATTATCTCTATCAGCCACATCATGAGCACCCTTAGAAATCAAAACAACGTCGCCTCTTCTCATCCCTTGACAGGTATTCAAATTCAAACCCATTTTGACGCTGAGAAGCCTTTTATATTTTGGCGAGGATTTTATTTTGACGATGGTCACATACTGGACTGGGATCACTGCAGGCCTGTTGCGAGCTGCTTGGCTTAAATTTTCTCTAATTTCTTCCAGCAGAGGCCAGAAGAAAGATCTGGCGTAATGCATCGCAGAAACAAACCGAATCGGTATCTCTGTAACCTGCAACACAGATTATACTTTAAAAATCACTCGTCTTAATTTGGTTCTTCGATCCATTTTACCAGACCTGTGTAGTCAGAAGTTGATTGTTGAACAGGTCTTCGACGGACCAGTTTAACACGGTCTCAATGGCCAGATTTTTCCAGCTTTGGCGTAGATCTAATAATTGGGTCTGTTGCAGTTGGATTTGTTCTGTTTCTAGTGCAATTTCTTTCAATCCGGCTACCAGATTTTGGAGAGGAACCATCCGATCGACGAACGACATACTAGTCTGCTACAGAAACTGGCTTGATTCTTGGTTCTTTACTTCAAAATCTAAAATCTAAGATTTAGATATTTTGGTCTCCGTACCCCATTAATGCTGCTATTACTGCACCTCTTTATTGAACGCTCCACGTCATTGCCTAACTGGCATCCAAAATGCCAATAATTTTTGTCATTTTTTGCCGACGTGCCAAAGGTGGAAATTGGATTTGTGATATTATTTCCATAGTCGAGATTCTAAATAATAGCATGCATTGATGTCGACTACGTATGTTCGGTTGAGGGTCAGAATATCAATATACAACATGGAAATGGCCCATAGATGTTGGAATATCCATCATAATATGCCAAATCAACGGTTGCCAGACAATCTACAACTCAAACAATTGAAATTTAACTTTAATAAAAACAAACCATCAAAGAAAACCATATTTTTTATTCACATGACAACTACAAAATACATCCATGTATTTACATCCATAGTGGTCCATGCACACACAAATCTATATAAGGTTTCAATATGTACATTGCATCCTTCTTCTTCATGTCCTCGCTTCACCTACACATATACACCAAACAACACAAATCCACGCAAACACACAGCCTGTACAGTCAATCTCTCTTCTCTCTAGCCTCTCATCACACGCATATATGGCGTCACCTCAAACTCTCAACCTCCCGCAACTCTCTCGTCAGCAAATGTTGGCTTGCATTCGAAGAAGAGCTCTTTCCGTCTCAGACGCTCGCATCTCTTCTAAATCTAACACTTATAGCAACAGTTCGACACATCAAGTCTAAGTCCATCAGATGCTAGTCTATCTGGCTCCTATATGTATCAAAAACATTTCTTCTAACAGATGTTGCAGCATTGTCACGATCGCCGCTGCTCTCGTCAATAAAAACAAGCTCCAGAGCACCAACAATGTGGTTCTGCTGCTCAGCTTCTTCCACAACACTCTGCATAAACTCTGCAAAAATAGGACAAACAAATTACAATCAGATATGCTAGAAAAAAAATCTGTACTTTAAAGTACAACTGAAATCTAAGCAGTACTTTGCATCCACGAAAAATAAAACTAAGCTACGTCCATAGTTTCATCAAAAGTATCGTGAGGGATAAAATTACTAAAAGGCTCAGGTATATCAGCAGATCGGCCTTCAAATCCATGATCGGCCACTATGAAATCATCCCCGCTACTTCCCTTCTCTTCGCTCATAACTTCCTCCTCATAAAGACGAGTCGTATCCCAATATCTTTTCCTTCTCCGACCGACACACTCAACTGGCACACTACCAGGCTGCTGCAACTCAAAAAGAGCCATCTTCACATCTTTATATCTACAACAAGTCTCTGGGTTCAGCATGATATTCCATGTTGCTTGCACAAGATCTAAAGAAATGAAAGCAGTATTCAACGGCAACACCCAAGCGCTTTACAAAACAAATTTTCCTGTCCGCAACATGTTTCTGACAGTTGTTATAACGTGTGCAGTTTTCTGGCGCTTCCCATGAGAAACTACAAAGTGCTTCTCTCTTGCCATTAGGTTTCTGTTGCCTAGAGTAATAAGATGTTTAATATCACCAGCTCCATAACACGTATAAATCCTTTCCCACTTGAATCTGGCGCTCTATCACATTGTGCAAATGAACTTTTAAATGCACCTTACCCATATCCTTAAACAGTACCCTACCATTCCATCAAAGCAATGCAATTTAGTATTCCGCAGTGCTTTGCACATTATAATAGCTCTTGGCGGCTTCCACACATTCCATCCTAGATGATTCTTAATTTTCACATTAACGCTCGAGGGAGTCTTCCCATTCAATTGGAAAACACACTAAAGATGCGGGTTATCCAAGCTGGAGCCCCTCTCTATTGCCACAACTCCTGATTCACAATGCAACTTGACAAATTCCACCATCTGATCATATAGTCTCTCATGGATATGACATCCAGTCATCACGATTGTCACAGACACATCAAGAAAGGTGGACACCTCAACTGCCTCTTCTCCAATTCCGCCACCAAGATGTTCTTCTATGATACCTGTTTTACCCCTTTCCCTTCCTCTCCCAACAAAAAATGACCTTTATCTTCAAAAAAAAAGCCACGAAATTTACAAAGGTACGAAGAATAGCGTTCCCTCTAAGAAAAAATCAAACATAGCCTGTCCAAAAACATCTGCCAACATCAAATTTATATGAATTGAAATGCATACTCCAGCAAAGATCCTATCCAACACCATTGCCTAAATACCCCTTAACTCCTTAAAAAACAAATAGTGGAACCTTATTTGTGTAGGATTGAATGATGTGCTAACACGTGGCACCTCCCTACAATCCGAAATGAGCGGGAAGCACATTTCGTGCATAGAAAAATCTACAGGTTGTAACAGGTTGCCAAGTATAACACAAGTTCTATTTTTACACAGTAACTTCTATATTGCTTCTATCCAGATCTTTACTATTTGAATCAACCGATGGGGCGCTGATGGAGGCAATGTCAAAGATGGACCTAGAACCTGGAGGTAACATCAAAGATGGGATCCCTTTTGCGAGGTCGAGATTAGAACCTTGCAAATCTTGATTCTGCCTGTTCCATTCTGGGCGAAAACAGAGGATTCATGATAAACAGAGGATACAAGAAAGATGAAGAGAATTCGGCAAGATGGGGTCTGTAAAGGCTGACAGAGGATTTTTATCAGCAAAAACCAGTGGACAACCGACTCTGTACTCTCTTCACAGCAAAGCTTAGCCGTAGTTGAAGCTTGTTTCGCGCAAGTAGAACTACCGGAAGAGATTAGTCGCATTTCTAACTGCAAAAAGCCACTGTGAATGCACATTTGTTAGAAAAAAGCTTAGCTTATGAACATAAAGGGAAACACACAGATATTGCACCTTCTTTTTGTTCTTCCTTACATGTGCTTGCTTCATGACGAAAAAATCCATGCTCCTCCTTTCTTGTAACAAGCTTGAAAAAATATTCCTCCCATTCTGCATGCTGTCGGAGAGTATCTCCCTCGCTATCAAAGCATATTCTGCACATCCCAACCCGCATGCAACTGAAAGCATAAAAGGACAAAAATTACTTGTAAGCAAAAAAAAAAAAAAAAAAAAAAAAAAAAAAAACTTGAACCTGGGTTAAGGTAGGGCTGCCCCTTAGCACCCTACCTTTTCTTGACGGTGGCTGATATTTTAGCTAGACTTATTTTTTGCTTTGAATCCTCCACGCAAATTAGTGGCATGCATCTACCAGAGTCCTCAAAGCAACTAACTGTTTTACAGTATGCTGATGATACTTTCATCATGCTAAAAGATGACAATCAGACCCGTGATAACTTCTTTGACTGTATTCATGTCTTTGCAATTGCCTCAGGTGTCTTTCTAAACATAGACAAATGTTCTATCTTATGGGATAATCCTAACTAGCAGATTCTCACGACCCAAAGCCCAGGAACTTCTTGCACTGCCATCCAGCCGGATGCTCCGTCTTATATATCTGATTAAGCATACTATAGAGTTTGAAACATTGGAGCATGTGCAGCAACGACTATATCCAATCGCGTGATATCTTCAAATTCAGGGGCTCTTGAGCCCTCCCGAAAGATTTCTACCAAGGCAATAGAGATCAGAAAAGAGAATCCATCTTGGAAGAAGAAAGGTTAAATCGATCGCCGGAGTGGACGCTGGAATGGAATGGACTAGAATTTTCAAGAATTTTCTATTTTTCTTGGCCGTTAGATCAGAAAATAAGAGATCCAACGGCAAAATGAATTTTTGGATGATGTGCCATGCACGTGGACACTCTAGAATTGCGGGATTTAGGTGACCTTAGGTTAGGCAACCCTGCTAATAATATTGTTAACACTAGAGGTATCAAAATCATTCAGCAGAGTGAAAGTATCACCCTTCTAAGGCTCCCTATTTCTTTAAACATGCCTGCAAAAGGGGTCTGGGATAGTATTGTTAATAGAATCAAGCGAAAGGTAAGTGGGATCAGTAAAACATTATCTAAAGCAGGAAGAATTATAGTAGCTAATTCTATTCTCACCAGCACTCATATCTACTTCTCCTCTGTTCTTATTGCTGATAAGAGATCTTATAACGTTATTGAAAAATGTGTGAGAGATTTTATTTGGTCCGGGATGCATTGCCTAAATTGGAAGGAGCTTGCTCATGACAGAGATCAAGGTGGAGTTGGTTCTGCTAAGGCCCATCTGTCAGGTCAATTTAATGGTCACAACAGGTCAACAACAGGTGAAAGACTAAGAATACATGAAGAAAAAAAAAAAACTAAAAGTAATAGCTGAAAACTAGTTTGTACCCTAAATGACATGCACATAATTTAGGAACCAAGGGAATATGTTCAACCCATGATGGTATAACCTTACACAAGTTAGTTGATACCTTACGTAAATTTAATGATAACGATTCGATATGGTTGTGCAAGATTGCAACAGAAGGTCAAGAAAGCATACAAAGCTAAATGTGGGCAATTTATGCACTACCTTCATGAATTGAATGAGGAGAAACATACGACTCAGCAAAGAACAATAATCTTGGAATCTTGGAGAAGTCTCATGCGAGACCTGCATGCTGGACATAAATGTATCAGCAACAACATCAAGATTGAACGACAAGAGGTGCGCCATAGTTGCAGTCGACGTAACTATGCCAAAAGAAATGCATGGATTCTATGCAAGAAATCCATTCAATAGCGCGAATTTGCAATTTGAAACAGAATGTGCTTCTGAAGTGGAGGCGTCTCATTCAAATCGCTCAATTGGTAAACAAACCCTCGTGCTAAATTCGAATAAAGGTGGGTGAAATTGGGTAGGGTGGCTGAAGTTCGGCTGAAAGTCCACGCAAATAGCGATGAAGTGTGAATGAAGTGCCATAGTAGTTACCCATCACATGCGTCGTCCACATGTGAAATTCAGCACCTACGTTAAAAACACACCTAGGTATAACATTGAAGTACTTCATAGTGTTGACATTGAGGTTATTGAAAGTGTAATGGCTATAACATGTCTCAATGTCATGCCAACATAGGTAATATTGAGTGGCATGGAGGGTGTCCATATATATGCACAACTTGGAGAAGGGGACATAACAGTTCCGGGTTGTGCGTACAACACATGGAGTGTTACACCATGTCTATAACAACAATGGCTAAGATGCATTGTTTATACAGACCATATATACTATGTAGTATTAAAATATATACTTATTTCTTTCCTCCTCCTCTTTACATGTACGAATAGCCTTTGATTCTTTATCATGCTACCATTAACGCCCTTGTAGTTCATCATTAAGACAAAAAGTCAAAGGACCAGTGACCAATACGTGAGTAATACAAAACTCAATAGGCATTCGTCATTATACGAATAGCCTTTTATATTCTTTATCGTGCTACCTTCTAAGAAACAAACTATGCCCTTAGAAGAGACATAAGAATTGTAATTTATCAACAAAATGACAAGAAGTCAAAGGATCAGGATATGCACGTAATAAAAAACTCAATAATCATGAATTAGTAAACCTTAATTTGCAATTCAATTGATTTCATATTACTGTGTGGCGGGAACAAAAAATTTATTTAATAAAAAAATACTAGAGAGAGGTAAAAAAGAAAAAGAAAAAGAAAAAAAAGGTCTTTTGGAGGCTGATCAATAATTGTTTATGCTCTATCATACTTAAAGATCACACTTGCGCGAACACCGTGATCTAGACTAGGGAATATATCTTGGCCGTTGGATCAAAATAAATTATTTGAATTTTATTTGATGACAACCATAAAGACCTTTGAAGTTGTGCCTGAGGTAATTGGGAATCTATCAGAAAGACGCGATGAAGCCGCTCGCTATAATACTCTTTATATTGGCATGCTCAATGTTGATCGATGCATTCCGTTATAAGGCCGAGGTGAGCAATCTTGTGTTCTATATTCATACAAAGCTTTCCCAACCCAATCAAACCGTTGAAGTTGTGGCTGGACCAAATGGTAACCTATTTGTCCAATTTGGTACAGTCTCAGTTGG
>JAANSK020001357.1:0-18889 GCA_011763485.2 Isoetes engelmannii
AAAAAAAACTCATAAAGCCGATTCTATGCAATTAGATTTCTTTGCTATTAGTTCATTTGCATTTACACATTAACTCATTCCAATATCGAATGGAAACATGTGATATAAATTGCAACATTCCAAAGAAACACCATCAAATCTAAAGTAGAACTTTTTTAAACAAGCGATGAACAATGACAAGATCGTCTGGACTTGGAATTTCTTTTTATGATAACCTTGATGTTGTTAAGAACATCAGAACATGAATATTGGACGTGATCCGACGCTATAAGTTGTATCTATTTTTTTGCAGAGTTATGATATTTGCATTATTATGCTCATTGTTACAGAGGTAAGTTACTGTGTAAGTTCCAGCAATTTATTAGACCATACTATAGAAACTAGAGGCATTTGTTGATTTAACTCTGTCACTATAGGTTAGAATTAGACAAAAATCATGGTAATAACTTTTCTGGATATATTGATTTTCTTCTTTCACAAATTCTCCATTCTGTCCCTATTGCCTAAGGCAATTTTGTGGAGCATCCAACGATGGAGCCTTAATTGTTCTTATGGCAAAGGCTTTATTTTGGTTTACCGTCACAAAAATTATGACCATTTTTGAAGATGTACTGCTGAATTCAAATAGGTCAAATAGGTTACTTAACTATGTTACCATGATGTGTGATATAATTCCTCATAATGTTGTGTGTCAACACTGTGGCTGAAGTTAAACTATGTGATTCTCGAAAGCAACATTTTTTGCAAGGTTCCGAAGCTATGGCTGTAATATATGTATGCATGTTCTGCTACAATAATCCCAGATGATATTTCCTAAATTTGTGCCACAAGTTAACAATTAATCTGTTGTCCAAGGAAATATGGATCATCACAGGAAATTAAATTAAAAGAGGTTGAAAAGATAGCTGATTGTTGTTACCAAAGAGTTGTTGAAATAATAATTTATTGTTGATAGTAAGAGTGCAATAGGTAACACGAATAGGAGATACATATTTTGTGTTTGCCTAAAGCCTTCATGCAATGAAGCCTTCATCCAACGTCTAGGTGGAAATAACAAAGGAGAAATTACGAGAAAATAGGAAACTCAATTAATTCAATTGATTGCAAACACTAAGGCAAAACTCCTCATTGAAACTAGGGAAAAATTTCAAATATACCCTATACAAATGCCACAAGTTTGTCAAATGTTTGTAGTGTGTCCATAGCTGCGGGCAGCATTTAGTATAGTTTATGCATGAGTTCGTTTAATCGCACCAACATAAGCACAAGATATTCATTGGTACAAGAAATGGTTGAATGGTAACAATAACACTAGCCACAAATATATTATAGCCATTACCATCCTAGAACAAGTAGCACATAGGTGACTTGCTTGTGTCTAAAGAACTTAAACTACAACGTCCCATGCAATGCCATACAACTCCAGCTACGGACGGGGTGTCAAAAAAGAGAAATGTTCGCGGTGGCCAGCAAAATCAGACAAAATTGCAGTGGTCCAATTCTCTAAAGACGGGGTATCGAAAAAGAGAAACGTTCGCGGCGGCCTTGGCATTTCTTGTATATCCTTAGTCACCTTACCTTTATATTATTTCAATACCCCCCAACACCTTTGCATTATCATAAAAAGTATTTGCATTTGCAATATCATAAAAAGTATCTGCATGAATATGCATGTGGAACATAGAGAAATAAATCAACAGTTTAGGGATTTTGCCCTCTTTTTTTGCCAACATGGCATCATCCCATCCATTTGCTTGCACAAATGGAGATTGAGAGCTTGAATGCTTGCACATCAATTCAAGTTAATGATCCTCCTATGGCTAGGGATTTTGACTTTACAGGAAGCCTTGCAGTTGGAAAGCAAAATCTAAACGCCATATTTATGTTGGTGAATCAAGCAAGCATCTTTGTAGAGAAAACTGTTCAATGTTGGAACTTATTTTTATTTAATGAAACTTACTTTCATATCTATTGACATGTTATATAAAGCCTAAATGCATGGCTGGTTTTGTTGGATGTAAGCTCTCAGTTATGTTAAAGCAAAGTTGAAACTTATTTCCATTGCATTTGTAAGCATGGAGGCAAAAATCCGATATACTTTATAAAAAACAGGCAAAATCCGGTGCATTTAGAAAAAATCTGATAGATCTTTGAGCGAGAAGGCAAAAAACTTATAGGGTAGAAATTTTTTTTTGCACCCTGTTATTAAGCGGATGCAAAAGTGGACGAGAGTAGCATTCCTAATTACAACCATAAGGTATGCCATAAATTGGTCAAGCACTAAGTTGGTGGACATACCTACTTCCTGCATTCACATAGAACCATGCTTTTGGGGACCAATTATTATATAGCTATTAAATGGGTCAAAAAGAAGGTTAGCTTCCTCTTAAGATCCAACTTCCATGCATAGCATCAGTCAATTTTGTATAGCCATGCTTTTGGACGTTCATGGCTTGCTGGATATATAGCTATAAATGGGTCAAGAAGAAGGTTAGCTTCCTCTTAAGATTAACTTCCATGTATAGCATCGGTCAATTTTGCGTGGACATCTCATAATAGATAGATCTGTTGGTGTCTTCTGCTGCTGGAGCAAGATTTATGAGGTCAAAATTGAACCGATTCAATGTGGTTACTTGTGTACAGGAACAGCAAAACAATAATGGCTGGACCAACGAACAATAAAAGCAGACACTGACATTCTAATGCATGCATGTGGGGAGTGCACAACACCCGGTTGATTCCATTTCTGAGCAGGGAAGACCATGCGGCCCAGCAGACCTCCTGGGCCCCGTGATGTATTTGGAATGTTTCAACCCGTCGACGTCAAATTTCTAAATGAATTCTTTGCCTTGTCTGGAGTTTCTGTTTCGATTTGATGATATTACATAAAAGGTATGCTAACTGGGCTGTTCTTCTGCCATAAGAGTTTGATTTCATATAACAAATTTGGTTTTATATGGCTCTCAAGTGTATGCTTCCAGTTGAGGAAGTCATAAAAGAACGTGTGAAGTACGTTCCAATCAAAATTACTGGTAAGCATTCTAATGCATATGTTATGGGAATTATTCAGGAGTGCCCCATGTAACATACTTCTTATTTGGAAAAATCTATAATAGCACCAAAATGTACCGGGATTATGTTGAGGCTTTTGGCATGGGCAGTAGAGATGCCCGTGCTAGGAAATATTATAAAGTGGTACTTCATGAGGAAAAACAGGTTACCACAGGTACAACTTACTTAAATTGCCATACTTTCTCATGGTGTTTTTCACGAATTGTGACCTTTGCAGACGCTATCCGAGATCTTAATTCCAGATGCTCCTATGTTTCTGCCAGAATTTTCTGCAGACGGTAAATATCTCTAGTATTCCTTGCACAGGCTAGCATTTATTTACATACATTCCACTTTATTGGTGCAGTATTAAAAGAGCCCGCAACAAGTGAGATTCATCAAGATTTGGAACCAGCTTCTAAAGTAGCTATAGCAGTTGAATGTCTACCCATGTACTCCTCAAAATGTACAGAAGGATTTCCGTTCTTGTTTTGGCGAATAAGAGATTATGCTGATGCCTACAGAAGTGGAAGTATTACGCCATCTGAGGTGAGGGCTCATATCATCCAGCAGAGTTTAGATTAATCATTGAACTATGCATTATGTTTAAGAATAGGTTGCAGAGCTTTCATAACAGCAGTACATGATTCTGAGAGGCGATCTCCACCTATGTCGTTTTTTATATCCTTTGATGTTGACAATGTACGTGCTCAAGCTGCTGACTCCACAAAGCGGTTTGCTTCAGGTAGCTTTTGTCATCTTTCACTTTTTAAATAGAGTTTGTGCCTAGATAAAAAATGAACTTAATGCTGCTCTATGTATGTGCTTTAGCAATTTCGCATGATATAAAAGTGTCTGCAGTACTATGCCCTACTGGGTGAGGATGTAGATGTGGTTCTTGAATATTCATTTAATCAAGTTCTATATGTTAATGCAAATCAACATACTAGTGAATATGAAGAAGAAGTCACTATCCACTTATTGCTTCACTTTTTTTTTTTTTTGAGGTTAAGGCAGTATTTATATTACATGCAAAAAGGATTTACATGAATATACAGTAACTACAAAGGAAAAAATAAACCTTTGAAGTTACACATTTTCAATGATACCTAGGGTCACCAATGTTCCTCCTTATCTGTCTCCTGTAAGGAACATGTTTTGCTTCCTGCTTTTGTTGGTCACTAAGAGTAGGGATAGGATAATTGATGCGTTTGCATGCAGGAGCATCTCTCTTCCCATTAAGCAGCTTGTAGACTTGTGGATTTCGATGCGAAATTGTCCATGCCTGTTTAAGTTGATCTCTGAGAAGATTTTAGAGTTGTCACATCTGTAACGTCCAACTAGCTCTTATCTTGGGCAGCCACTTGTGTTTGTGCAGGATGTCCATTGTCTGTTTTGGATGGAATTTTCATTGCGGTGAAGGATGACATTGACTGCTTTCCATATGAAAGCAAGGGTAGTGATGTTATCTTTCTCATCCATGCAAAGGTAATAGAGCTAACTTGCTTTTGCTTCATCCATATAGGCGGGACCACATGGCTTCACAAATTCAGAGAAGTGAAAAGGGATGCAGTTTGTGTATCGAGGTTACGGGATTGTGGAGTGGTGTTTGCTGGGAAAACCAATATGCATGAACTTGGAATGGGGACAACAGGCAGCAATCCTCTATATGGGTATCGTAATAGTGTCTTGCATCTTTTTCTTCGACGGGGTAGAAGTATATTACTCTAAAAGCTTAGAGCACTTCCATGTTGTTTTCTACATATACTTTTCTCCTTTGTATAGTCCCCACGTGGAATAATAAAATGAATGTTGTAAATTCTTATTCTGAGTTCATACCTTTTGCAGAAGATAGGAAGTTCTTTCTTAGAAACAGCTGCTACTGTAGATTGTGATGTCCTACTCTCACCATCTGGGATTTACTAATGCAAAGTGATTGTTAAATAGGACTTCGCGTAATCCATACAAAACAAATCGATATACTGGAGGTTCTTCGGCAGGGTCAAGCGCTGTTGTTGCTTCTGGTCTCTGCCCTGCAGCTCTTGGCACAGATACTGGAGGTACTCCAGGAATTGTACTTCCTTTGAGTGGGACCTGAAGCTCCAGTGCTAAAATGTGTAACATGTAGTTTAACTTAATATGCAGGTTCTATACGAATACCAGCAGCATTATGTGGGGTGGTTGGTCTAAAGAGCACCTTTGGCCGTATAACTTGCTCTGGGTAAGTGCACCTGAAACGTACAAGGACACTACATGTTGACTGGTTTTTTAGCAATGGCTTGCAGGTCGCTACCTGTTGGATATACCATGCTTTCAGTGGGTCCCATAGCTGCAACAGTTGAGGATGTATTGCTTCTGTATGTTCGATGTTCATCTTAATCCTTGCATACTGAGTAAACCATGAAAAAACTGGAAATTGACACAATCCCAATTTGCAACTCTTAGAGATTAATAATCAGCAGTAAAGAGATCTGCCTTCCTGCAAATAGGATGGCAAAGTAGATTGTATACGATGTCCCTAAGTACCATCACTTCCATTTTTCTGCTAGCTCCCTTGTTTATCTTGTCTGTCAATTCTATGAATACCTCAATGAATATATCATGCAGTGCTGATATTTGAAGAGATCTTTACAAATTCGCTTGCAGCGCTCTCCCCAAAACCAGCCAGGCGCACCTAATGGATGGATAATCATGTCTAGCTCCTCAATATAAGGTCAAATTAACAAGGCAGTCCGTGGGATGTTAAATGTGGTTTATGTGTGTATATAAGTATGCGATTTTGCTTTATTCTGATAATAATATGCATATGGAGTTACACTAGCCACCAGATGTTCTTGAACCATTCTAGCAATTTTAGTTAGTGCTGTTCATCCTACTTATTCTTGTTAATGTGTATGCCAGTAGCCTCCTTATACTATATGTTTAACATGCAGTTATTCAGCCATGTTTGGCAGCGAAGATGGTGATGTTTTATGTTCACCTCCAGTAAGTGGATTTACTGAGATTGTCATGCTTAGCAATTAAGTTAGTCTGTTTTGGCTGGTATATATGATTGGCTCTAAAGCTGTAAGTGAATGACAGCCACCAGCTCGTATCCCGATTCTGCGGCAAAGAACGTCTGCTATTGCAGATTTGAAACTAGGGCGGTACACAGATGTGCGTGAGAGTGATAAGATATGGTTATTGACTGACATTATGATAAGATATGGTTATTGACTGCATATGTTCTCTGTGCCTGTTTAGTGGTTTTTTGATTCCAGCAATGATATCAGTGAAGTTTCTGACAAGGCATTGCATATCCTTCAGAAAGCGTATAACGTAAAAGTAAGACATGATTTTTACTAGCTAATAACGGGTTTTTTGTTGGTCAAGGGTGATTTGTTCATTCTCGTGTATTTCCACTGTAGATAATGGAAGTTGATATACCTGAATTAGAAGAACTGCGGAATGGTCACATAATCACAGCAGGTTCTGAAATATTGTCATTCCTGAGCACATATTATAAATATGGGTGAGTTTTACTTGATGCATAGTAAACCATTTTTCCAAAAAATGACTTCTACATCTGAAGTCACAAAATGGCTATAGGATGAAGAAGACTTGTTATGAATCTCGTGTAACTCTAGCTTTCTTCGAGTATTTCAAGTCTAATCTCTACGTCAATGCGCAACAGCTAAGGTAACTTCTTTAAATTCTTGAGTTGAAAGTAACAGCTTTTGCAACTAAGATTAACCTATAGAGATCCATAAACTTCGTTGATGAAACAAGCTTTGGTTGCGAAAATACATGTTAAAATACTGCATATTATATTTGGGATCTCCCTTTGATTTTTCTTTTAGATGTAGCTTTATTCTGAAGCAGGGGTATGATCTTTGTCAAATACTGGTTTTAATCGTGGTGCTTGTTGCCATATGGCGAGTGATTATGCTTTTTAGGCAAGCATATACATTTACAATTATTTCGATCATTACTATATTATATAGTGTATCCATTGGAAGAGTCAACAGATGCCAACCATGTGAAAATTGATTTGTCTATCGTTTGACCTTCCTTTGGTTTCAATAGACGGAGGCTAATGTTCTACCATATGGAGATATTTAAGACGGTTGACATTATTGTAACACCAACAACTGCGTAAGCAGCAAACTTGTTCAAATCTTGTGTAATATTACTTTAATTCTTTTGCTTTGAAGTTATACTGAAAGTGATGTCTTTTTTTGGCTTGTAAACAGCATAACAGCACCCCTTATATCGTCTGGAGCACTTGACATTGGCGAAAGCGACCTTGAAACCAATGGTTGCCTAATATTTAATTCTTGAAGCTCTTTTTCACATTATAAAACTTAGTTGCTACAGCGTTTTGTTTTATTTTTCATAGGAATGTGCCTTTGCTTTGCAGTGATCCTGATGACTTGATGATTTAATGCAGGGAAACTTATGCGTTTTATATTGGCAGCAAATTTTCTTGGCTTTCCAGCAATAACCGTACCTGTAAGAATTCAATTAAGGAATAACTATTTCTCTTGCATTAACCTGTATATGGACAGTCCCCTATCTACCATGATCATAAGAATCGATATTGCATGTAGAGGAAACACATCAAAATTTTGTGAAGTTCTGCATGTGTGGGATAAATAGTAGAGAAAATGTGGAATAACCAGGAGATGATTGCTTACGTGAAGTGTGGTTTGTAGGTTGGGCATGACTCCGAAGGACTACCAATTGGGTTGCAGTTGATTGGGCGGCCATGGCAAGAAGCTTCATTGCTGCGCTTGGCTTTTGCATTCGAGGTATGTCTGACTTCGCCAAAACTAATCTTGTAACCCTCGCACATTAGAAAACATTAGAGGTATTGTAGATGAAGGAAGATATGTGTGCTAACGCTCGAGGGTGGCGTTTGGATCATGCATACGTCCCCCTCCCCTCCAAAACTTTCAATTTTGCCTTCATCCCGTCGTCTTCTGTCTTCTGGCCAAAAAGGATGTATGAAGGACAACTTATGATTGGGGTCATGACTCCCAATACATACGCGTATTAGGGCATTATCCATCCTAATACCACCAAGTATATATTGCACTAATTCAGCTAGTGCCTACAATAGCCTAGCTAATTGTTGGTGCTTCCCGAGGGCCCACAACTCTCCCTGATTTTGGATTAATATATGCATCGATGATTATCTACATATAATCCTTTTGGAGGCGCAAAGCTCTCCCAAGAGTGATCTCACTCACAGAACGGTCACACAAATCACTAGATTTGTCACACGAATCACTTGCCCACAGTTGCCTCCTATCTACACGTGTCACATGTCACTTGGAATAACCACACAGTTCTTTTGATTTGTCTACTCAGATTGATATATCCTTGGTGGTTGTATTTGACATCATAATCGTAACGCCCCACCGAGTTCCGAGATAAAGACAACTGATGAACAACATCCACAGTATAACAATTGAAAAATTTCAATGGACCCCTCGTATCCCATTGCCAAAGAAATGATCCACTTTTAGATGCGAGTTCATTAGAGACCTTGGTTGTCGCAGCAACAATTCGAGAGTAATTCTTGAATCTATTTCGATCGTATCCCTCCTTTTCTCTGGCATCATTCTCAATGGATAGCGTCGCAGTTCTAGCATGTTGTAAGGTCTTAGGCTAATTTCTATGCAACAGTTTAGTTTGATTTTTTACTGGACACTCCCTTCGCAGGGCCGTGATGTATCTTATACATACATTTTGAGAAGAGAATTCTGGTAATAGGCTTAACAATGCATTGAAACGACTAGTGAAATCTGCCAGTGTCTCATCATAACCATTCTGGTAATAGGCTTAACAATGCATTGAAACGACTAGTGAAATCTGCCAGTGTCTCATCATAACCATGTTGCTATGTTTAGTGTTTGCTATTGATCTTTTACTTTGTAATTATCAGGCATAAACTCCCTTTTCATTAGCTTTTCCATTTGCTTCCATGTTTTCACTGGGTATCAAGCTAAGTTTTCCTCTCTGGTGACTCAAGACCATACTTGGCATAGAGCGGAATGTTTTTAGGAATGGTGACCTCTAAAGAACGGGTACAGCCAGGTCTTCAGTATGGAACGGAACTGCAGTTTTTGAAAAATCACTTAAAATTATCAGAAACATCATAATCTATCAGAATATGGCCTCCAAATATGATAATTCATATGAATGAAGCTTTAAAATCCATAAACAGTAACGTAAATTCAATTATGAATGTTTGTATCAGTAATTTAACAACATCATGAGAAACAATTCATAAACAGATTTTGCTTAAAGAAACACGAACTATTTGATGTTCATAAATAGTAATTGTCATCTCAAGAATTCTTTAAAGCATCCAATGAATAAGTGTACCACCAACAACCTGAAACATGAATTTATGAAAATTAATTAGAAACAAAGCATATTAATCTTCCATGACTTAATAGTGGCAAGTAAAAAATTTACTCAATACATAGAAGCCACGCTACGTGTTCGTTATCGTACCCGACGAAGAACTTCCATTTTATCTTCCATCTAACTTGCCCTTTTCTTATACTTGTCTCTTTTTTCATCAAGAATGCTTTCAACATCTTTGTTTGATTCATGTATCAGATGTGCTCTAATTCTGTCTGGACCACCTGTTTTACGCTCCTTGCAAAATCTGCATATCCAAGTTTTGTTGTCCATCTTGTCTACCTCATCCCACCATATTGATCTCATGATTGATCTGTTAAAAAAGAAAAAAAACAAATAATGAATTGCATAGTAATGAGCATATCAACATTTCGAAATTCTAAAGTCATGAATTTATGAAGATCTAAATTCTGAGGCAAATCAATTGCAACGTGGATGTACAAATTGAAAAGAATCGGACTAACATGAAATTTGTTATAAGATCACAAGATAAATTGATAAATTGACAAGATAAATTGAAAATTGTTTTGTACAATTCCACCTTCTTCTTTTTTGGATCTTCATGCAAATAGGTTACAGGGCACCATCAGATTTAATTTCACAGTGGATTGGGGTCAAGCAAGGTTTATGTATTCAGTAGATTTATCAGAAAATGAATTCATAGGGGTAGAATATACGGGGGATCGACCAGATACTGGTGCAGATACTTTCGGCGCTTTGTTGGCAGAGAACAAGATAAATGCCAAGATACCATGATTTATTGGCAACAGGATGAATGAATTTGAGACATTGGACTTGTCCAGAAATCAATTCTCTGGAGAAATACCTGTAGGTTTTGTGAACTTGACATGGTTGACTAGTTTCAATATATCCAACAACAATCTGAGTGGAGAAATTCCTCAAGGAGGTGTGCTTAACAGTTTCCCAGTATCTGCATTTGAAAATAATGATGGGCTTTGGCGAGCCTCTTCCTGCCTGCAAATGAAAGAAACGTAAAACAGTGATGGCCAGCATTAGCATTGAGGAAGAGCTCTTGAAGAAAAGAGTTGCTTGCAGCTGCCATATTTAAGTATATCCTGGGCCTAACATTTATAGCTGATACATACTTTGGTCTTGCTGATATTTTGTGAAAGGCGGATGCCCTGTTCTACTGCTATTAAATTCAGAAACACAGAAAACGACCCTAACCTGTTGTTGAGGAGAAGTATGTCTGTCACACAGCCATAGCCATCCCGTTTCACATCATGCTCCTTGAATTCTGTCATACAATCCTAAAATGGCAAATGGTCATTCCCAAAATTTTGGCGGTAAATCGTGTCTATGGCGTTCCTTGCCTTGAGAACAGGCTTATTTGATGCAGAACGACCGTTCTACATGCCGTTCTTGCCAATAAAAAAATTTGGTACTTTTTCAACGAAGTTATGGCACATGTGCTCGGCTTCTGCCTCAACACGCCGTCCTGCCGTTCCAATGGTATGGAACGTCGTTTTATGCCAAGTATGCTCAAGACCACCATAACACTACAGTGGCTCTCCTTTCAATTGGAACTTCGCCGGATATAATTTCCTCTGTCTTAAGCGTTTATGCTCAAAGATATCAGTCATTTTGGTCAACCATTATAATAACATGATACTATCACATTCCCCCTTGAAGAAGTCAAGGATTTGCTTTGGATTCTTAGGTCTTTTATATTTATCCTTCCGTCTCTTCATATTATCGTCTTCAGAATTGCTGGAATCAGCATCCCCATTAGTAATCATCTTTGTGCACCATACTTGGCATAGAACGGTGTTTCATGTCATTGGAACGACAGAACGGTGTGTTGAGGCAGAAGCCGTGTACCTGTGCCGTAACTTCGTTGCAAAAATACGAATTTTTTTATGTTAACAAGAACGGCGTGCAGAACGGTCATTCTACTACAAATCAGCCCGTTCTCAAGGCAAGGAACGCCGTAGACATGATTTGCCGCCAAAATTTTTGGGAATGACCGTTTGCCATTTTGGGATTGTGTGACAGAATTTAAGGAGTAGGATGTGAAACGGGATGGGTAACAGACATGCTTCTTCTCAGCAACAGGTTAGGGTCGTTTTCTGTGTTTTTGGACTTAATAGCAATAGAACATGACATCCGCCTTTCACAAAATATCAAACCAGGACCAAAGTATGTATCAGCTATAAATGTTAGGCCCAGGATATACGTGAATACAGTAGCTGCAAACAACTCTTTTCCTCAAGAGCTCTTCCTCGATGCTGATGCTGGCCATTACTGTTTTAGGTTTTTTTCATTTGCAGGCATAAAGAGGCTCGCCACAAACCCCATCATTATTTTCAAATGCAGATATTGGGAAGCTGCTAAGCACACCTCCTTGAGAAATTTCTCCACTCAGATGATTGTTGGACACATTGAAACTAGTTAATCGTGTCAAGTTCACAAAAACTGCAGGTATTTCTCCAGAGAATTGATTTCTGGACAAGTCCAATGTTTCAAAGTCATTCATCCTGTTGCCAATAAATCCTGGTATCTTGCCTTTGATCTTGTTCCCTGCCAACAAAGCGTTGAAAGTATCTGCACCAATATCTGGTCGATTCCCATATATTCTACCCCTGTGAATTCATTTTTTTGATAAATCTACTGAATACATATACCCTGCTTGACCCCAATCCACTATGAAATTAAATCTTATGGTGCCCTGTAACCTGTTTGCACGAAGATCCAAAGAGGAAGAAGGTGGAATTGTAGAAAACAATTTTCAATTTATCTTGCGATCTTTTAACAAATTTCATGTTAGTCTGATTCTTTTCAATTTGTACATCCATGTTGCAACTAATTTGCCTCAGAATTTAGATCTTCATAAATTCATGACTTTAGAATTTTGAAATGCTGATATGCTCATTACTGTGCAATTCATTATTTATTTTTTCCTTTTTTAACAGATCGATCATGAGATCAATATGGTGGGATGAGGTAGACAAGATAGACAACAAAACTTGGATATGAAGATTTTGCACGGAGCGTAGCAGGTGGTCCAGACAGAATTAGAGTACATCTGATACATGAATCAAACAAGGATGTTGCGTTCTGTAAAAACAGTCTTGATGAAGAAAGAGACAAGTATAACAAAAGGGCAAGTCAGATGGATGAAGAAATGGAAGTTCTTCGTAGGGTACGATGACGAACACGTATCGTGGCTTTTATGTATTGAGTAAATATTTTACTTGCCACTATTTGCTCATGGAAGATTAGTGTGCTTTGTTTTTTATTAATTTTCATAAATTCATGTGTCAGGTTGTTGGTGGTACACTTATTCATTGGATGCTTTAAAAGTTTCTCTAGATGAAAATTGCTATTATGAACGTCAAATAGTTTGTGTTTCTTTAAGCAAAACTCTATTTATGTCTGTTTATGAATTGTTTCTCATGATGTTGTTAAATTACTGATGCAAATATTCATAATTGAATTTACGTTACTGTTTATGGATTTTAAAGCTTCCTTTATATGAATTATCATATTTGGAGGCCACATTGTGATAGATTATGATGTTTCTGATAATTTTAAGTTGTTTTTCCAAAACTGTCGTTCCGTTCCATACTAAAGACCCATTCTTTAGAGGTCACCGTTCATAAAAACGTTTCGTTCTATGCCAAGTATGTTGTGCACGCCTATGCTTTTACTTTTAGTTACTCCAAGCACACTTTACTCAATTGCACGTATGTGAGCTGAGCTGTCAATTGTTGCAGCATCTGCATCATAGAGTCCACACGACTATCATCGGCTATCTACTCAGACATAAGGGATTCAAGTCGTTGCCCTTTTTCTACGTCCTTGGTAAGCTCCTCTTGCATTGCAACTTAGCTTTGTACACAATCAATTTTATTTTATGAATAAAAAATCAATGCACATTAGCACTCTTGTTTAGTACATGGGAACTAGGGTTCGAGATTCTCAACCAAACCTAGTTCTCCACCGTTGCCCATATCACGTTCACCCTTCGCCCGCTTTATCATCTCGCCGCCGAAACAGGAAGGAATGATGACATCTCAGTAAAAGCACCACTGTTACGAAAAACAAATGATATCAGGTTGAGTTCATACATGACTATGGAGACTGCAAGGAAAGGAGTGAAACTCAATGTCGAATCTTAGATTCGTACACAGTAAATCATCGCCCATCGAACACGGAGCTAGTAACAGAGAAGGCCATAAATCGCACACCTTTCTATTATACATTTTAACATGAGCACATAAGATGTTGAATGCATCTTTTGTTTCTATGAACAAATCGGTTCCTCCACATGTATTCAGGTAAATAGGATTCATATATGTTCTTTACACTACCAGTGGTAGTTATCTTTTAACTACACCCGAAGGTCAGTCTATTCTGCTTGTAGCGTACACTGAAATTGGATCCTTAAACTTTTCTGAATGATTCACAGTCCAATGTTGATATTCTAGGTGTGACAACCATTTTGAATCATACACCCTAGGATCGCTGGTACTATATGGTACTATTTGTACCTCGTAACGTGGAAAAAAATGCTATGTATGCGTATTTTTATGGAGCCAAAATGAGTGACGAGCAAAAAATCGTTGAAACAAGCAGGATCCAACAGACGTGTGATATTCTAGAAGAATTCACATCATACTACATAACCGACCAGCCGAGTCTGAAATTAAATTACAACCTGTTCATGAGTCTTTTAACACCTCTGTTATATTGTTATATGTTTTAATATGAGCACATAAGATTAAAAGCATCATCTTTTCTATGAATAGATCGCTTCCTCCGTATACATTCAAGGAAATAGAATTTATAGGCTAACTGCCCCCCCCCCCTTTCTGACGTGCACAGATCTCAGCCCTTGATTTTGCAGATCATGTGGTCTGGATTTGTGCTATATCTAAGCGGGGCCGGTAAAACGAATGTGTCCCAATTTATTTTATACGGGTTCATGACATTACCATAGTGGGATAGCGATTTTTTAACTATACCTCAAGTTGACTCAATTCTGTTTGTATGCACATATGTACATGAATCTTTAAAATTTTAGGAATGATTCACAGTCCAATATCGATATTCTAGGTTTGATAACCGTTTCGATCATACTCAGCACAAGAGTCCCGATCATACTCAGCCCAAGAGTCGTTGTAAATAATACTATCTAGAGCTTGTAGCAAAAAAGTATATCTGCCAAGTGTCTCTTTTGTTCTATCTTGAACAAACACCATAAACATCCTATCTGAATCACGTTTTTATTGTCCTTCCATTTTTTTTCTTCCCGTGTTATACTTCATTTTTTTGTATTTGCTTTCGTTAATCTCTACAATTTTCTCTGAACCACTTACCGTCAGTATGCTTTTAGATTGAAATACTGCAAACATCTCTTTAAAATTAAATCAATTCACAACCGTGTCTCCTGTGAAATTTCACATTCAATTTTGGCACAATCTTGCATTTTCATTGCCCAACAAATACATAGCCATTAACATTTTATCTAAAATAAGATGATTTTCAAAAAATCAGGTATTTGAATTGGTTTCATAAACCAATACCAATACATGCGGTTGCTCACATCTTACACCCTTTGTGACATTCTGATACTCAATTTAAAGGTGTAGAACTTAACAAAGGATGGCATGAGTATGTTACAAAGGTGTTCCCGGATGATGACATGCAACAGATGCTTAATGAGCAGCTATACACATTCAGAAATCATTTAGGATTGTTTGCTATCCCTGCTGCAAGGAAAAGAGAGACCATGTTGAAGCCTATTGTGTGGTGGGAATTATATGGGTCGTCTACTCCTCAATTGCAGAAGTTACCATTGCGTATCTTGTCTCAAGGTTGTGCTTCGAGCCCATGTGAACGAAGTTGGAGCTCCTATTCACTAATACAAACTAAGCAGCGTAGCAGGCTAGATCTACGACAACTTGAGAGACTTGTATATTGCAGAGAGAATCTGAAATTGCTGGATAAGTATAAGGAAAAGCACGAGGATCACGAATAAATGCACGATCCAAGTGCCTGCAAAATTGACTTTGACCTGCTTATGAATTTGTTTCTAGGTGCACATTTCTTCTAAGATTAGTGTACAGTTCTAGTATATCTGTAATATTTTTAGACCTGCTAGTCATACAAACAGATTACAGGTTAATAGTTTTAATTTTGTGGTTGAGCGTTTGTGTTGTAAGAGGCTTATTGATCGAGTTCATTATAATTCTAGTACATACTGCAATAATCATTCAATTGACAAATCGCCTCATTCTTGAATTTAGTTTAGGCTCTTTGAGTTTAGAACGCGACCTCTTTAATGAATGAATTGCTATTCCATTACCAAAGAAGAAAGTTTAATGAATGAATTGCTATTCCATTACGAAACAAGAAAGGGGGTGCATATAATACAAATTAGAAGTGGTACTAGATGAGGTGGGAATGCACACTGCACTGTTAAAGAAATGATTTGGCATATGGTGCCCGACGTATTATTTTCAGGCCTTGAATTTAATGGCCCACTGAACTGGGAAAGACGCCTCTCCACGTTTGATATTACCAGATTCCTTGATTTTTTGAAGCCTACCTTCCGGATTTTTTTTTTTTTTTTTTTTTGGCAAAAATAGCCGAAAAATCGCCGGGAAATTTTGTATCTAATCGGATATTTTCAAGGATAGCCGGATTTTTCGGGGCGAAACCCCCCTAGTTGCGAACCATGATATTTTCAACGCTTTGGTAAGCTCCACTTTTATACTTTAATTGTAAAAGGTCTAATGTATCATACTTTTCTTATTCTACCAACATGTTTTTAATGGTAAACGATGTATAAATCTTATTTCCTTTTAGTGGGCTTTAAATTGTAAAAGGTGTGTTTTATCATAATCTTTTTTTTTTTGTTTTTTTCCATCCAGGAGTTGTATTTACCATATCGAAGGCGACCCATGGTCTTTTACGATATGTTGAAATGATTGTTCACAACTCAAAGTCTTAATTGAGGAGAAGAGCCCACTGTAGACCCTCTAGTCTAGGTGACACAGATATCACACAACATACATTGCTATAATGGGCCTCAAAAGTTAAGGTTTTGTAATGGTCTTATATAATAGTCATATTAGCAAACGGTGTTGTGATGGTTCAAGATAGACTCCAGCATTACCTAATGTGGTAACGAACCTAAAGAGTTGCACGCAAAATTTTAAGTATTTGTTTTTAAGACTATGGTTGTCAAATTTTTGAAAAGTATGGGGAATATCTAGAATTATTTTAGACCATTAATAATGGATGGTGGATTTAAATAAAATAAAATAAAAGGAATAGAGAAAGTATTATGGCTTAGCTCTAGCTTATAGAGCAAGCCACAATAAGAATAATAATAAGAAATGCTAGATATAATGGAGAATCTTGTCTTCTCATAGGCATACTGGATGCTCACATTGAGGGAGCTAGAGGAAGTCTTTTGAGGAAAAAAGCAGATAGGGCTTCTCTATGAAAAGTTAATAGACGTTTTATATTCCAGCCTTTTGGATTAGCATTGTAGTATTTTGATGATAGCATGATAATACTGAAAAAGTGAATATCCATCTTTCATGACATCCATCATCAATTATGGCCATGAAAGATAAGGTACTATTTTGATCATATCCTTAGACTACATGACGTATCAAATGTTGGTCGGTCATGAAATTGCTTGAGCGTATAATTAGAATTAGGCTATGTGTCTTTTCGCAATTCTTCATTGTCATAAGGTAACTTTATTACACTCTGGCTACTAGAAATGTTCAACTCGGACTAACAAATAGGCCAAAGAATATATAGAGACAGCCAAATGGGGAAGACAAGAAGAGATGTCATAGCGAGATTCAGGATGGAAAGTCATGGCCTAAGAATAGAATAGAGAGGGAAGAGTACGTTTGTCGAATCTGTGACACTAGCAAAATCGAGAATGAAAATCATAGATGCTCAAATGAGTGTCCAGTACACACAGACATAAGAACTCGATTTAATAGGATTGAATGGGGCTACCTGATACCTATACTCATGACACAAGATGCTGCAATGTCAGACATAGCAGACGCAATGGAAGAAATGATAAACACCATCGAGAGGTGCACCAAGACAAATGGCTCATAATCTAAAACACTATAAGAAGTGGGTCATTGAGTCCACGATGTGTACAGCTTAAAGCTTGTGATAACAAAGCACCTTCGCATGGCCATGAAGCCAGTTATAAGCGGGGTGCAGGTATATAGAGCACTAGGATGAGCCCACATAAAGGCTACATTACTTTAGCATTGTTTTCTCGTAGTGACCCAATAGGGAAGTTCGTTAATGCTACACAAGTCAATAGCCTCATGGCCCTAGGGGCGATAATTTTATTCTATTCTATCATATTTTTCTTAAACACACTTGCCCATCGCCTTGATCGCCCAAGTTTGTATAGATGCATGTGAGTTTGCAGGTGCTAGCCTCAAGCACAAGCCCAACTCAACCCAGATCACAGGATGGCGATTTGGCACAGGATTTCAATCCAACAAGGCCATGGATCCAGTGCAGCATTTTGGTTTAGGAAAGGATTTCGATTCGACAAGGTCAAGGTTTAGCTTTGCTTTGCTTACATTTCATCGGTGGCTTCCAACAGGCCTGCCACGATTTTGCAACAGTTTGATTGCAGCCCGGTTCTTGCAGGCAAGATTTTGAAGGTCACTTTTTATTGTACAGATCCTTAACCATGGTTAGTATCCCAGCTTTGCTTTACGTTGCCTTTTCCCAGCAGTCTCGCTTCTTATTCAGCTCGGTACAATCGCATAGATTTGGCTTCCCATGCTGGCTTGGTATTCCCCAAGCCCAGGTTCTTCCCCCAAAACTGTTACTTCACATCCCCACTCCGCACCAGTTTTGGTCTTCCGTAGGTCAGTCCATCCTCCAAGTCGGCTCCTTACACAACTCAGTTTTTCACCCTCTTACCATGAAGCCAAGGATTTGACAAGAAAGGCAAAGCCCTGGTAGCAACCTCTGCCAACACCCGAGCCAGGCCCAGTTCAACCTCCAAATCCCATTCAAAACTTCTCTTTTCGCGAATACCTCTTCCAATCCAAAAAACTTCCATATCCTGAGCTCGAATCTCAAACCAAATTGAGGCTATTTCATCCAATATCACTGTTGCAAACAATTCCGTGCTTTTGTCCGTGGACTATTCAGGTTTTGGATCTTTTCAAAACCTTGCTCAGGGAATATATTCTAACTCATAGTTCGCCCCAACACCAGACATACCATTACATCCAAACAATTCTAAATTAAATTCCCCCTAAAACCCCCTTTGCTTTGGGTCTATTTCATGTGATATTATCATTCTGCATCCGCTACATATGTGTGATAGCTGCTGGACCTTTTGGAACCTTTGGGAACCTTTTGGCATCTGCATGGATGTGTGACACTT
>JAANSK020001468.1:0-18886 GCA_011763485.2 Isoetes engelmannii
AAGATTCTTTGATATTCCTCTTGCAAACTCGAGTATTTCCTGCGTATTTGCCTTGTTCTTCGCGTAGGTTCGTGACAGTTTCCTAGGAGCAATTGATGTTCTGAACGAGAAAATGGAGCATTTGGCTGATATGCATGAAAAGGAATTGAAGACTGACAATTTCAGAATTTCTGGCTTACCGAAAAAGGAGAATGAGGACACAAGCATGGCTGTTCGAACATTTCTTGCAGAGAACATGCATGTACAGGTGGATATTTTAGAGGCATACCGGGTTGGGAAGAAAGGTGAAGGAACAGGAATGTGTTAGTGAAATGTGCAACCAAGGAAGCGAAGGCCCGAGTTATGCAGAAGCAAACATTGCTTAAAGGCAAATATATATGGGTCAATGACGAATTAACTAAAATCCGATTTCAACAGAAAAGAGAGGATATTCAGAGGATGAAGGAGGCTAGAGCAGCTGGACAACGTGCTTACTGGAGAGGCGAAAAAGTAGTTGTGGAGGATGCATAGGAAGTAGCGACCGCCAATTTAGTTTGTTAGAATGTAAATACGTTAAAAAGTAATAAGATTTGCACTATGGATGATTTGCTAATGAATGTAGACATAGTTTTCTTTTTGGAAACATGTGAGCATGAGGAGAAAAGGTCTCCCAGATATTTTCGGTTTTACTCTATTGCATTTTGTATGGAATAAGAAAGGTTAGAATCTTAAAGGTACATGTGGTATTGCATGCTATGCTCGCAATGAAATTGCGCATGCAGTATGTGTGCTAACACATAAGACAACTGCACAATACATTTGGATTGAATTGCTAGGTAGGAGCGGTAAGATATATGTAACTGGTTGTTATTTCCTTCCAAGGGAATCACCTGTGTATAGCAAAGGAGACTTGGGTAAGATGACCCAATTTTTCATTTAGAGCAGGATATATTAGCTTTGGGTTTGGCAGGAGAAGTTTTGTTACTAGGAGATTTTAATGGTCGTATGGGAAATCATCAAGCAGCCTTGGTGGGCCCAGATGGAGAAGCAAAATGGTTAGAAATGCTGAATGATGCTGAGATGAAGACAATTGGATGGAGTAGAACATCAGATGATAATGTGAAATGGCCAACTCCGCAGGGGCGTCATGTCTTACATTTGTGTAGCAGTTTTGAGATGGTGATCTTCAATGGCACGGATAGATATTCAGGCTCTGGTAAGCGCACTTGTAAAATGCTAGCGTGGTGGATTATGTTATTGCCAAACCTTCTTTTGCAAAACATGTTATCAGCTTGCACATTGAAGATGAAAATGAAAGCTCAGATCATGTACCTTTGCTCATTGGAATTCATGTGCAGTGACATCATAGGCAGCAAAAAAACTCGTATAAAGGTAAGCGGGTATCTCTCAAGTACGATAAAGCTACTGAATGTAGCGAGATATATGAGCAAAAAATGACATCTTTTGCTTGGCCTAGCTCAGTAGGGGACATGAGTGAGGCGTTGTCTAGGATTTTGCTTGAATCAGCAGATGAATGTTTTGTATCCTATCGACAACG
This sequence comes from Isoetes engelmannii, assembly GCA_011763485.2. Classification (NCBI taxonomy): domain Eukaryota; kingdom Viridiplantae; phylum Streptophyta; class Lycopodiopsida; order Isoetales; family Isoetaceae; genus Isoetes; species Isoetes engelmannii. The sequence continues at coordinate 1,538 of JAANSK020001468.1, forward strand.
AATGGAGCTACCATGTAATGGATGGTTTGACATGGAATGTAAGCAACAGAGGCAAAAATTTAGAGCAGCACAAGGGGCCAATAAAGTACAGGAAAGAAGAATGTATACTAAGCTGATAAAAAACAAGAAACGGGCATACTTATATTGTAAACATAAGCGAATGGTAAAAGAATTGTTGGTTGATCCAAAGAAATTATGGAAGAGGCTTAAACCCTTGAAACATGGGGATAATGTGTTGCAAGTGGATGCGCTTATGGCACATGTATGCGAATTATACCATGTCCATGGAGTTGAGGATAAGATGACCGAAGAGACATGTGATATGGATGCTATGCTTATCTTTACACTAGAGGATGTTCAGGATGGACGCAAGAGACTTGCTATTGGCAAGGCTACAGATGCCTGTTGCGACCCCCATTAGCCGAGAACAGCTAACCTGGAAAAAATGGATCGATTAGCTTACCCTTACAATATCAGGATCGAGGAGTTTCTTGTTTTGAAATCTGAAGATTCAAGCCTGCGTGCCATAGCTGCCATCACGATTCAAGCCTGCGCACAAACTATTTTGCTAGATGGATGCAAAACAAGCTTCTATTCCAAGCCTTTAGTTCATTTGAATAATCAAGTTAGTTTTTCTTGTTTTTAGAGGCATTCCGACAGTGTTAGTGCAGTGCAGGAAGGGCTCTTTTAAAACTGGAGCTGTGCAGTCTATCGGCGGCCTCAAAGCGTATCTATTGTTGGAAAGCTTTCTAATAGTACAAGAACGCATTAAAGATGAAACATGAACAAGAAAGAAGCAAGAAGTTTTACCTGCGCAGCAGGTACTGCAGAATCAATCGACCCGATTGTCATTCCAGATTGTTGGCCTATGCCACATGGCATCACTAAATTGCACCACTATGAGAAAAAATGACTCGATTGTGATATTGTATTTATCTTATGTTTTCTATATTTTGTTTTCTTAAGAGGAACTTGACAAATATGGAAGGCTTTGTTAGTTTGCATTCTATACAATACATAGCCGCACAAATACAAAGTTGTCTCAGACTAAACAATCCAAACATGTATCTTATATGGTTGACAAACTCGTCAGACAAATAAGCATGTATAAATGTCATTACAACCATTTTTCTTTAGTAGGCGAAGAAGAATCGAACCATCTTTTAACATCCAATAGAAACTAATTGGCTTATGAGATGGACATATCACCAACATAGCTTGCCTTTTCGTTAGAGATAATGGACGCAGGTAGGCCCTTACGCAGAATAAGGTTTGGTGAGCTGGCAGGGCGAGCCATAGCCGAACCCTGCGTATGGGCCTACCTGTGCCCATTACCTGACATAATGTTCTGGTAGAGGCCATTTTGAGCCATGGTACCATGCTTTTCTCCCCGATTGCATGATTTTCTTCCTTCTTAGTTCGCAGGCAAACACTCGTTTAGATTATAGGAAATAATCTGAGTTCGAAATTGCCTGAAATGGCCTCTATCCTCTATCAGAACATTACGAATTCAAAGGTGTTGTTTCTAGAATCTTCAAAAGGAACATAGTTCCAGGGCATTTGGCAAAACTGTTGGTCTAGTTTTTAGTGTTTTCAATCTTAGATACAAAACAACTTTGATCACAAGCTTGTTTTTGAGATTAAAACCTATATCTCTCGAGCTTGTTTTTCAGATTAAAACTTAGAGTAGCTCTGAGCGCAAATTTGTTTTTCACATAAAGCACGTGACTACCCATGTGTTTAAATGAAGTCCCCATGTTAAGTCCTTCCCATGTGTTTGATTGGAGCCCCCATGTTCAGTCCGCATGACTGTAGCAAAAAAAATCAACAGTACTTTTTGTAGATGTAAGCTATGCTAGGGCAATGGCATGAGATGTAGGATGCAGATGTAGGCTATGCTAGGGCAATGGCCTGAGATGCAGGATGGAATTGGAAGTGGAGATATTGGATTTGCTTAATTGCTTACCACAACATTCAATGGTCAAAAGCTATGCGCAAAAGAACGTGGAAATTTATAGCTTTAGTTTTGAAATAAATTATATAAAGGAATGTCGCCCTTGGCCCTTTCTTTGTGGCTTCCTTTTTTGTTTCATTTGACTCGACTGCGTCAATTTTAGTCTTCTCAGATGACGGATGCTCTACGATATGGCGGGGATCTTTACATTCTTTCCGGACATCGCTGTTACTTTTATGAGCTGCAGTCATGAAACGCTTTTGATGCCGTTCATTTTCCGCAGGGCTTCCTAAGTAGGTAGGCATATTTTACTTCGAAATGCAAGATCGTCTTTTATCACCTGATTATTTTGTTCTTATTGCTTCCCTGCCTGGATGAGATTTTGAATATGCATCAAATGTTCGCATTAACCTAGTATACGAGAAGCAGATCAGTTTTTGGTTTCACATTTACGATCAGCCTGAGAAATTTATATGTTCGTATCGTGCAAACTCTTCGGTTTGTAAATTGTATGTTGAATAGCATAGACAATTTCTACATGCTTTTAACTGTTATCTGCAGGGACGAGCATCTATTTCAAATACGGGCCTCCATGACAGGTGAAGAAGAGGAGAAGAGATTCCAAGCACAGCATTAGTGGAAAAGGGATTAGAGCACTATGTTTTTCGTCCAAGTTAATAGGTGAAAACTGCAAAGGTCAGATTTGCCCCTTACCTCTCACCCTAAAGAAATCCTGAATTCCTCTCATTGCCTTTTCTAGTATTGCTGCCATGCAAAGCATTTGAGCCCTCATCTGGGAGATAATCCTGTCGTCTGATTTTCAGAAAATTTCAAGTTTGGCATATGAAAATGCATGTTTCAACATGAACTTTATTTACGTTTGTCATCCAGGATTACGGATCAGATAGTGTCAAGTCTGATGTCTGCCAGTGGAAGATTGAGCACATCAGTATTGATCAGCCTACCTTCAATATCATCTACCACCAATGGTATTGTAGATTATTCTGGAAAGTTAGTAGACAATAATGAAGAATATGGTAGGAGAGACAATGAACACTTACTCAGGTCTGGACCTCTGGGAAGATGTGATGATCCATACTGTACCACATGCCCATACTTCGAATACAGCAGGTCCCTGTCACAATCTAAAGAGGTAAATTAGTTTACACCTTTAGGTTATTGTATAAGCATCTATGATATGATGGAACAATAATGTGAAAATTTCTGTTCCAGACACAACAATCTTTCCTTGGAGGGCTCAGAACTAAATGGATCAATTTTTTTCAGCACGTGAAGCTTGTCCCGGGAATTATAAATCCACATACAAAGCTTGTACAGCGTTGGAATCAAATTTTTGCAATTTCGTCCCTTGTTGCTATTTTTGTTGACCCACTGTTTTTCTTTATCTTCTCTGTGAAAAAGGTGCCAAACCATACTTATTATATGTCCAGTGGTCTGAAACTTCATTTACGAGTTTCTGAATCTTTAAACAGGATAGATATTGCATTTTTTTTGATGCAAGGCTTGCAACTGGGATTACTCTTATCCGAAGCATTACAGATTCAATGTATTTTCTCCATATGCTTTTGCAGGTTAGAAGCCTAATGCCTTATTCAGACCTTTTCTTTTTTTTCTTTTTTTAATCTAGGAAACATTAAAGCTTATGCCATGTCTGTTAAGCATTTTGGAAATAATAGGTTTAATAAAAGAAGTAGATATTTATGATATAGAAATCTGGGTTAGAGAGGGTAAGGGAAACTAGGAACAAAAGGGCTGAAGCCTGAAAGTGGTTACCCCCAATTTAAGGCAAGCAACCCGTTACTTATTAATGTATAAGGGTGCATGGTTGGTTGCAAAGCTTACATAGTGATCTTCGATGATTCACCAGAATTCTTTCTTATCGTGTTCCTTGTTCATGCCTAACTGCTCTTTGAAGTTAAGAGTTTTAATCCAGCTGGCCGTTTAATGAGAACTGCCAGCTAACTCAGCACACAAATTGTATTGTTGGGGCAAGAAGCAAGAATACAAAGATTCTAAAGGTCTTATATTTCGCAACGCGCTAGTATCCATAGGCAGTGTCAAACAAAAGTTTTGAAGCAGTCTTCTGAAATAATTTTCTATGGCAATAAAGTTGTGCAGGGGCAGAAAGTAGCAGGTGTAGAAGAGAAATTCCTCGGAAGATGTTCTATTTGCCATCCTAGTTGCTCCATTGGACGCCCTGATTCTCTTTTGTTTCTTATCAAATGGACTCTTATGTTTCTTAACACGTGTACTCCTTCACCTCTAAACAAGCTCGTGAACAAATGAAGATAGCCATTCCTCGTCGTAATACTTCACGAGTTGCTGTAAAGACTTTGGATGTCTAAGAGGCAATGATACCTACCTTTTATGCTGTAATAGGCAGGGCAGGTAAAGATAAAATGTTCCTCAGACTCCACCATGTCCTACCCAGCTGATACGTGTAGCACGTTCCTTCAATCTCCATTGAAAATCTCATTTTATCTGGAAGGTCCAATATCAAGATAACCAGGCCTTCCAATAAAGCAATCTAGAAAATTCTCCTTACAAAGTTTCCTTTTATATGACAATTATATAGAAGGATTTAGTGAATTGTTTTGATACTTAAATCTGTTTCACCTGCTGCCAAATCAATTTTAGATTGGGCGAAATCGCAGTATTTGGACAAGTTTCTAGGACTTGGAAAGAAGCACCAAGTGAGTTAAGTGTATTTATGAGAAGAGAAAGGTGGTGTTACAAAGTTTATGATGGCTTATATAGCTGTTATTGATGATGTGGCCAGATGACACGTGACATCATCTGAGGCACTCATATGTTTATTGAGGTATAGATACTCTAACACCCTGCTGAAACTGAACTCTTACTAGGAAAATAAAGAGAAAGAGTTTATTAATGTCTACGGCTAAAACTTAGCGATATGGTTTATCAATGATCCTGTATCCTACGAGTTTTAATGCGCCCACTTTTAGGGCCTGAAAATAATTCTGTGACGCTTTGTACATTTTTCTGATTGCACCCAGCAAAAGCGGATCCTTCTCACTTCCTTTTCCTATTACCGTTTAATGGTGTTGGATCACGTACAATAAAAGTACTATCTGCTTTAATTTTGAATCAGTTTCTGTTTGTTTAAGCACATTTCTTCTGAGTTTGGTGAGTTCATATATACATAAAGCAAGGCATTTCTGGCTGGAAGTTTATGAGCTGCCTCAAAGTGGTAAAGTCCCTGAAAAGACAGCAGTATCTTCCTTTTATTCATGGTATGGACACAGATAGAGAAAGTTTTCTTTTGATTCTACTCCCCCCCTAAGTTGTACATTTGCCCTGCCCTTAGCCCGGCCAGTAACTGATGCGACAAAACACGGAACTGCCCCAATACATCCCTGAGTTTATGTGACAAGTGGGTATTTAAATACACAGGATGTCGAAGGGAACCATCTCTAGATATATTCAAGAAACTGTCCTTCTAAAATTGTCTTTTGGTGGATAGAGCTTTCGAGGCCCACTTGTCTGCTATATACATATATCTAAATTATGACGAATATTCATATTCAGCTCATGAAATTTCAAACGATTTTTGGCACCTATGGAAATAAGACACCACCATAGCACAGCTTCAAGTTTCAGAGAATTGACTGCAAATTCTGCCAATACTATGTCATGTGGGACCGAGAGTTTGCTCCTGATAATTCTTGACATCACTAATATTTGGAGCCTCTCGAATTGGTTCCATTCATCTTCTCCAAGATCAGAGGCCCAACTATGTGCGCCATACAAAGCCGCTGGTTTTACCGAAGTATTGAACAAGTGGAGTTTAGTATTAACATCATAAAAGTGCCTTTGGAAGCATTGTCTCTCCATAAGAGCCCATGAAGTGTAGCCTTTAGCAAATATTTATTGTGCTGCTGCTTTCAAACTAAACCTCGGTCCCGAGAACTCCACTCCAAGGTATGTGTACGCAGAAACAGTTTCCATTGGTTGCCCCTGGAAGGAAAATTTATTTTGATACATAACTGGCCTGAAGGCGTTGAAAATCATCACTTTTGAGACCACATCATTGGCATAGAGCAGAATTGAAATGCACTTTTGAGTTAGGACACATCCTTCTCCACCAAGTGTATTAATGAATTTTTCTAACTCATCAATGTAGAGACCAAACAGGGTTGGCGAGAGTGGGCAGCCTTGTTTTACTCCAATTGTACTCATCACCTCTCATAAAGAGCGTGAACTGCCCAAATAAGATCATCTGATAGCCCCAAAGATTTCAACCTCCTGAAATAGCCTACTTCTAGGAACTGTATCAAAAGCTTAGGGAAATTCATAAAGCAGCAGAATACTTTTTTTTATTAGCTTTTGCTTCCTCAATAAGAGCTCTTAAAGTAAAGATATGGTATATTTTTTTTGTTAAAGGACATACTTCTATTAAATCAAAAAATTGAATAACAATGAGTCGCTACTTAGCATTCTACTATTTCAAAGTCGAACAGAAAAAGTGTTCCATAATTGATGGCCAAGGCCCTGATCCTCCATGGTTGGAATTTGCTTCCCCAGCTTAGATTTTAGCATGTCTAGGATCCTGGATGGATGATCCAGTATATTGTGGAGAAGTGTTTCCGAAACCCAGCTTTGGCCTCTAGATCCTGGATGGATGATCCAGTATATTGTGGAGAAGTGTTTCCGAAGCCCAGCTTTGGCATTTTCCTTTCGCCGACAATCAGCAGTAAAGCCGTCCATATAACTTGGCCATTACATGTCCAATCATGATTAACCAATAGTTTCCAAGATTCATCGGATCACTTGCTTTATAGATTGGTTTTATAACATTAGAAGACCAATTCTCTGGCAATCCAGTTCTCGGTTTACAGTATTGGAAATTTTACGCAGATAACAGCAACTGCTCGCTCGCTTTGCTGAAGATCATGAATTAAATGTAATATAACCAGAGCATTTCAGGTGTGCCAGTCCGAAGAGCTTTGAGCTCAGCTTCTCTTCTGCCGAGGCTAACTGTAGTTTGTCTCCTTCCAAGTAAGGATATTAGAAGTAAAAAAGGAAGCATAGCCTGTGGTTGACTTTCGAAGATCAAGACCATTTCCTGCATGATCAGCATCTGTATAAAAGAGAAGTGTAGGATGATCGCTCTGCTTATAACCAAGCCTTCAGTCATAATACCTTTGAGATAGGCTATTTTTTTTTGGCTCCTCGCCAATCTAACTGTGTAGAGTTTTGTGAATTCACTTACCTGGCCAACAACAAACATGATGTCTGGCCTTGTAATTGTAAAGTAGATGAGTGATCCGACCAACTATCTGTACAGTGTAGCATCAAGCTTGATACCTGACTCGTCAGGTGTGAAAGTAGCTTACAATCTTGCAAAAACCTAATCATAATGAACCGCTCTAAGTGATTTGTATAAAAGTAGGATGGAAGTAGGATGTTGCCAAATCTCAACTCTCAAACAAAACACACCAAGCCTATATCTGTAACCTGATGACATGGCCAGATGATGTCGCGGCATCATCTGATGTTATTGGGGTATAGTCAGATACATTATGTATGATATTTTGGGGAAGCCAACATAAGTTGTTTTGTTAAACAGGTCCGTAATAATTGGTGCCAAGGTCTTCGCCCCACGTACGACCATTTCAGCTTGAAGTCCTTCACAATCCATTGCTTTTTATGTATTCCAACTGTTGTACCATCTTTTCAACTTGAAGAGTTGGCCAACCATCGAGCTGGTATTAAGTGACCTTTGGAGAGTTTAACGAGTCTGTCATTTATGAACAGCCATTATCTTGTGAAAAGAGTGCATGGACTCAAAAGGTTTGAAATAAGTCCAAAGTGTAATATTGCAGTAGTGTACCTATTTATATCAGCAACTTATGTTATTGTGTTTATAAAAGCAAGCTTAACGCATAGTTTTGTGCTTTAGGAGCATCATTTTTGCCATTCTTTTCCTTGACATTGGATGTTGCTTATTCAGTTCAGGTTAGCTTACGTTGCTCCTGCAACTAAGAGTATACGAGCTGGCTCTTTACAAGATGATCCAAAGACTATTGCATTGCACTATTTGAAAGGATGGTTTTTGGTAGATTTTGTTGCAGTTCTTCCCTTACCACAGGTATTATGTTTTCCAACTTATCTGGAATATTCTTTGTACCGTTTTAGATCTCCCTGATTCCATGTAACAGGTCCGTTTATGTGAAACTCAAATCAGACTCTAAGAAAAGCCAATCACATGAATTGTTGAAAAGCACTTGGGAACTAGGACCAGTAATGTCTATATTATGAGTTTTATGGAGTTCATTCTTGTACTTATTTTTGAATGGTTTCCAGATTTTGCTTTGGTTTGTGGTGAAGAAAGATGCAAGGAGAGGAGTAAAAGCTCTATACATAAAGGATGTAGTACGTGCTGTTATCCTGCTACAGTATTTACCACGGATCGTCCGTTTTTTACCCCTGCTATTTGGAACGTCACAACATGGCTTTGTATTTGAGACAGCACGGGCAACCTTTACAATCAATTTCTTCCTTTACATCCTTGCCGGCCATGTGGTAGGGTCCTGCTGGTACTTATTTGGATTGCAGGTACTTGGATTACAGGCTACAAGGTGATGGATGTGAGAGACAATGCATATAGCTATTATTTCACTTACTCTTTTTCCTCAAGACTTAATTTTCAACTGTTTCTTGGTTAAAATACTTGTGGTGGATTATGCAGCGGGTAAATGTGTGCCTGCATGATGCTTGTGCCACACAAGGATGTGATCGACATTTACTTGATTGTGGAAATGGCGATACAAACAGCTCGACTCCAACCCCGGCATGGGGACAGACTGGAAACGTGACCAAGGGTTGTTTTGAGTCCCCAAGTTTCGCATATGGAATTTATGAAGTTGCAGTGCCAGTAACCTTTGAAAGGGCTTTTATCCCTAAATACCTTTATGCAGTATTTTGGGGTTTTTTGGTAAGCAAATTCTTTTTCTTTCTTTGTCAAGCTCATAAAAGATGCTTTAATTTTCATGTTGTGCTTATATGCAGCAAATCAGCACACTTGGTGGGAACTTGGTTCCCAGCATATTTGCGGGAGAAGTTCTGTTTAGTATGGGAGTGATAGGATTGGGATTGCTACTGTTTGCACTCTTGATTGGAAACATGCAAAACTTTTTGCAGTTCCTTACTCGCAGGTATCGTTTTACCACAAAACTTCAGCACCTGTTGGTTTTTCTTGACAGTTGTTACAAAAAGGGATGCTTTATGTTTTCAATCGTGATAATATCTTTAATTGCAGGCAGCTTGAGATGCAGTTTAGAAGATACGATGTTGCAGCATGGATGAAGCGACGAAGCTTGTCTGTAGAGTTGCAAAGGTCCGCACTTACCCCAATTTAATTCCATGTAACATCGTTTCAGCTGATTTAGGGGAGTAATTCATGCTGTCTTTATGATACTGATTATGTATTGCTTGTGACAGACAAGTGAAACAAGCTGTTCGGTTCAAATGGTTATCCACAAGAGGTGTGAATGAAGAGAAGCTACTCGAGAATTTGCCTGATGACCTCCAAAAAGACATTCGTCGTTTCCTTTGCTTCAAACTTGTGAAGAAGGTAAAACTTGCCAACCTGATTAGATACAAGTTGGGTCTTGCTTGAGTTAAAACATTTTGGTTGCATGATCAACTGACCATTATATAGGCTGCCTTTGTTTTATATTATTACACCTTGGGACCTTGCATGGTTCGAAAATGCACTCTTTTCTTCTAAAGACTTTAGATCATGGGCTGTTCATTCAGAGGAGCATTGCTCTTGCTATACTATGCTGACAACCACATTCAATGATAGGTGCCAATATTCACCGTGATGGATGATCAGGTTTTAGACGCCATTTGTGAACGATTGCAGAAAAGGTTGTACATTGAGGGAGGTGAAATTTTAGAGGCAGATGGTTCAGTAAACAGGATGCTTTTCATTGTGCGAGGGAATCTAATGAGCATTGGAAAAGATGGAAGCGAAATCCCACTGACATCTGGTGACATTTGTGGTGAAGAACTCTTGACATGGTGCCTTGGACAGTATGCCAATCAGCCCAGTGAGCCTGCCCTCAACCCTGTTATGAAATTTTTTATTAGAATCTGCGCAGTCCAGATAGTTTTGTTTAACCATTTGACCATGAACTGCTTGCTATAAATAGTTTTGTACGGCATTAGAAGCCCGAATTCATCTTGACTATCTCCAATTTGAATTACGTGTAAATTGGGATTATGTGTATGTTTTTGTAGGTGCTGATCCTTGAAAACTTGTCCATGTACAGTATTTTTCTTTGTTAGATTGAGCTACTTATTTTCTCATTTTTAGTCATTATACAAATTGATCCTTGTGCAAACCATCATGGTATCAAAGCCTACTGTGATGATAAATCAGCGAGAAACTTGCTCAGCCAAACCAATTTTTGAGGTTAGAGTTTCAACACTGCATTCTGGTAAAATATTGATAAAAGCAGTCAAATTGATAACCGGTTCATTGGCAAGTTCATGGTCAGTTGCTTAACAAAGGGAAAAATACTGTTGAAGAGCTTTGTTTTTTCTACAGTTAACATGGTGATTATAAAGCTGCTTTAAAAGCTCGCGTTTGCATGGAGGACCAAAAATTTAAAATGACGTCTCTAAAGGATGCTTAAAGGTTGCTGTATCCGCTAGATTGGAGACTGTAACCAAGCTACAAGTCTTTTTTTCCCAGTTATACCCAGAAGCTGAGATAAAAGAAAATTTAATCGTAGATAGTTTTTATGCAGCCATCAAATTCCGTTTTCCTGTTTATTTATTTTCCTTTCATGTGGCTATTTTGAGGTTGCAACTCAGACGCAGTTTACTTGCTGCAGGTACGAAAACAAAATACAGAGGAATAAAAACTGCAGGTCATCGTGCTATTTCCAGCAGGACAGTTTACTGTGAGACAGGCGTTGAAGCATTCTCTCTTGAAGAGAAGGATTTGTCGTATGTTACACGTCACTATTCAAGATATATGCGAAATCCAAGAGTACAGGGGGCAATAAGGTATAGCCAGAGGAGTAAAATGTCAACACTTCAATGTTTTCCATTAATAAATTCTTCTTTAACATTCCTAGACATTTTCATGAATTTTGTCGTCTTTGAAAAAATGACATTGAATAGGAGAATATGCTGGGCCTGTGAGTTCGAATATTCCCAGATTTCCTAGTTTGGGGCATGTGTAAATTGATGGTTCAAATAATTTCGCCATTATGTGCCATGATGATATCTAAGACCTAGCATAATTAGAGACTCTTGGGAGCATGTTTTGGAGGTGCTGGTTATTTTTTTTTGGATATGGCTGTCCTTGCCTAAATGCAGGACATCAATAAAAGAGCATTCCAGATCTTAATGGTTCATCATCCTTGACTAGAATAAGGGTACAAGTGTGAAAGCAAACGTGTAAATTAAACTTATGCTGAGATTTGTGTGGCTGATTGCAGGTACAATTCTCCTTATTTCAGAAGTTGGGCTGCAAGTTGCATTCAACTGGCTTGGAAATATCAACGCAAGAAAAAGGCACAGATGGCTGATCGATATTACAGAAGATGTGACTAGGTCTGGGATGAGTATTATGCATATGAGCAGTTGTTTCTACTAAATCTGTCCTTCCCATTATTGTATTCCACATAAGGCTGCATCATATCATAAGAAATGCAAGACCTTTGTTGTTCTGTTATTATTTTTATTAGGGGTGCATATGATGGTACTTTTAATAGAAAACGAGAAACATCCATTTTGGACCATCAATTCAATCTTCTCATCTCATCTTATCTTATCGTATCATCATGATATATAAGGTTTTTAGGATGGTTTTTGGTACATGCAACCATCCATGCATACCCATGGATGGCCAAGCCATCTCATGGTGGGAGCATGCATGGGTCGCATGGGGCATGGATGTGTCATGCACTATGCTCTGGAGCCGTCCGATCATTAGGGGAAGGCCAAACCTTGGCTGTTGAAAGTGCCCAAGAAGGTGCTTAATTTAGAGCTTTCGATCTCAGCCCTCGAAATTGGGGCACTGAATCTTGACCGTTAGTTTATTGTCACGATAATTTAAAGCAAATTTATAGCCATCTCATGAGGTGGAAAAAATGTGAAGGCAAGCCATGAAGTGGCATTGGACATTTATTATGGGCTAGATAACGCCTTTGAGGCGTTATGGCCCAAGAGAAATGACTGAGGTGGCGATTTGCCCCGAAAATGCCGAGGTTGTACGGCAGTACGGACGAGGCATTTCTTGGGCACATGGCCACCAAGGCCATTTCTGCCTGGGCCATAATGCCGAGGCAGAGACGTTCAGCGTTAACGTCTTGCTCTGAGTCCTTTTGCAGATCTGCCCAATTAAAAGCTCCAAGCAAATCGAATACTTTAAAACCATTTCTTCCAACTGATTTGTCTCAGAACATCCAAACCCTAATTCACAAGTTCCCATGATGATGTTGAGAGGATATAGCGATGCAAAAATGGTCGGATTTGAACAAAAAATGGTCGGATTTGTGCTGGAGAATCATCTGGCTGGTCTGGTATTGTCGGAGAGGCTCCTAGGCGAAAATCCAGTGAAGAAAGAGATTCTTGGGCAGCAATTCGGCGAAGAAACAGATGGGATGAAGCAATCCGGCGTTCTTGAAGCTTCTGTTATGAGTTTTAGGGTCATTTCCCACTAATGGTTAAGTTAGGTTAAATAGGGTATATAACCAAAGATTGGTTTCACACTGGCAATTAAGTTGCTAGCAGTTAAGTTAAAGTATAGTTAGTTTTTAATTGTCGTTAACTTAATAAGATCTGTTTCACACTATAAAAGGTTAGGTTAAAGTTTTAACTCGATAGGTTTTGTTTAAGGGAAAGTTAAGTGACCTATACGAGGTCCCCTTAACTTTTTTCTTGGTTAAAAAATTACCTTAACCTAACCTAACTGAATCGCATTTCCCACCGAACGGAAGACGATGGAGGCCGATGGAAAGCACTGAAAACCAGCGATCCATATCCCAGAGAAAGATATGGACTTTGCTTGTATGATCTGCCTTCGCGTCTCCCATATATTCTTCCACTACATCAAACTGACGGTTTATTGCAGGCTACATTTCTGGCCTCCGGAGCTAGGTTTGGAGGGCATTTCCAATCATATGAGACCAAGATAACCCTTTGTGTAGGAGCGATGCCTACTATCTTTTAAAGGAATGTCTAAAACAGTATTCTGGATCGACAAGATTAGAAGAATGCTCTTATGGTAATACACCTATCTGTATTTCAGTAGATCTGCATGCATGAAAATCTTTGAATTCGAATTCTAAGTGCTTTTCTGTGTTGTCTCATGTATTATCAGAAACTCTTTCTGAGGAAGAAATTTAAGGGCTGAAAGAAACATTCAACATGATGGACACACAGACGACAATAGTTCCATTACCTTTGAAGAACTGAAGGCTGGGCTGGAAAGAGTAGGATCAATTAATGGAATCTAAGATAAGGGATCTTATGTATGCTGTGAGTATTATGGATATTTTGTTCTAGTCTTTCTGTTATTATGAGTGTACTAAACTTCAGTAGGTAGAGTACAGAAACCATATTGTGATTCATTATTTCTACCTACATGGCTCATCCTTCGCAGCTTATTAGAGGGCCGCACATGTTCATATACAAAATGCTTCCTCTTGCATCTAGATATGCTACTTCTCGTCCTTCACTCTGCTATGTTCTTTGTTGTTTTTTATCAAAGTTTTTTTTTTCCGCAGTTCAATTGAATATTGCCATGCTAAATCTATTTTGCCAATAAGTCAATCCTTAGTGTTGTCATGTTAAAATTTATAGGTCAATCCTTAGTGTTGGCAGGTTTATTGTAGTGTTTTGCCTCTTGCATTCGCCTGCGTTTTCCAAGGCTAGAAAGAAAAACAATCGCTTCAAATGGCATGCCAACAATGTACCAGCTTTTTTATTCGGGCAACTTTTTTATTTTCTTGCAAATTTGAGCAATCTTGAGAAGCCTGCTCTAGTATTATCTTTCCCAATTTGAATTGCATTAGATGCTCATGATTTAGAATCTTTTGAATTGGGAATTTACTTTCAGTATCCTGAATTGCAGCATAAACTTGACTAGCATAAACGTATACATTGAAGATACATGTCCATCCAGATCATGTGATTGGAAGAATTGGCTTCTATTTAAAGATAGGAAGGCACAAGCCTGTATAGTGTTATGCCCATAACAACAATCTAGCGTTCTTCAAGCTTCTGTTATGAGTTTTATAGTGGTATGCCCATAACAGGCTTGTTATGAGTTTTACAGTGTTATGCCCATAACAGGCTTGTTATGGCATAACAATTCGTCTGAATAATGCTACTAGATATAGCAATCTAAAATGAGTGGCGTATATTAAAACCTAGGGCAAAAGCACGAGGAGCAAGACATTACGTGACGCGGGCAAGTTCTGCACCATATTGACTGGGAGGTTAAACATCATTTTTCCACGGAATTGTGCTCGACCGGAGAGCGCCAATTGCTCTGCTTGGGCCTCCTCCTACTTCCTCTGCTTGCTTTGATATCTCCGGCGTCTTCCTGAAGAACGATGTCCGGCTGGAAACCTCATACAACTCCAGCTTGGAATAAGCTCTATGGTATCAGCTAGCCTGGATATCAGGTGTGTTTGCCTTTTCGTTCTGATAAAATCCTTAAGAAAATATTTTGTGTTGTAATATTATATTTTGTTGAACTGGCAATATTAAACTAAAAATTTAGGATATCTGTAGAGAATTGCACCATGGAGCCATATATTTCATGTACTCAAGAATGTAAACATGATTTGGAAATTACAACTTCAACTTGGGCATTTAATTTAGAAATTTCTAAAGGAGGTTTCTATAGGCGCATTGTTATGTTGTAACTATAGTGAAATCTTGTGATAATTAGATTGAACAAGTTGTGAAATCTATCTGAGATAGATAGGGAGATTTAGATGTGAGCTTGCTAATGGCATAGTGTTACTATGTTTTGCAATACCCTCATAGCACAAGGTACCAACTGCTTACCATAGTATCATTATATTTTGCATATGAAATATTTGGGACAGCATTGAAAATGCCCCCATGTAGAACAGTTGCCTCTCACTTTTATTATTTTATATATTTTTTTATTATTTTTAACCTCTCACTTAAAAATTTGAACACTTGTTTCTCCCGTTTTGTCTCTTCATAAACAAATTAGTTTTGTTCATGCCATTCTCAACAAAGTATTATGTGAATCTAATGCACAATTAGCAGGTTGCATATAAAGCAGCTTTTGGAAATCAAAAGCGTTCTTCAATCTTGGTGGCAGTGGTGGCAGCTTGGGATATTGCCGAAGTTGCTAAGCAACATTTGTTTGTTACGACATGAATCTCAATTATAAGTTGGGTAGAAGAAATACTTTTCTATTGTACTTTATCGTTACAAATGCATTCAAAGACAAGACAACTTCTATGGCACAAAACATTGATATCTAGAAGAAAAAAGAAAAAAGAAATGAGGCTCCTATACTCCATGACTTTTGCCAAGACAATAGTTCCATAGTGCGCTTCTCACCTATTGTCTCATCTTTATCAATCTTTCTCTCGGCCCTTCGTTATTCCCGAACTTCCTTGATCTACCTTCACCTCAAGCCTGCCCTACTGCTAGTTTCTTCAATGTTGGACCTTCCCCGCATTGTCTTGGCTTGATATCCCGTTCATACAACTTATCTTTTTATCCCACGTGTTATATATCCTTGTGCCATAGCAAGTAAAATTTGTGCCAATAATGTACAATGTAGGACTATGTTTATAGGTCATTTCAAGGAATATATTGCAAGAGCCGCCATGAAAAGATATTACATATTTCTTAACATCATAATTAATAGATAAAATGTACCATTCTCTTCTTTCAAATGCTTATGCAGTAAGTGTCATAATATCCATCTTTTTGCATAATGCAACAAGAACACATCTTGGTGGTTTGGATGGCTCTCTTGAGTGCAAAACCATCACGTTATCCAAAATCATAATATCTCCATCTTTCCATTCTATGGACATACATGCTTCATTCATAATCTTTTTAGCACCTTGAACTAGTTCATTTGGTAGCATCGTTCCATCTCCAAGTTCCATGTTTGCAAGGTTTGGTATTTTGGGACTACTTGAACAAATGCTGTTAAACCAAACATGGCGTCCATCAACGTAATCAATTGCTTTGCAAGGGCCATACATGGTTTTTACTCCACCATCTGGCAACCAAACTAATCTTTTTTCTTCAATTTTTGCTCTGTATTTGCCAGAATACATACACAAGGATATCAGAATAAGACAAAGATTAGATGTAAATACTATTATGTTCAAGCATTAGAATAGATAGCCTTTTGTGTTATACAACATCAACTCTAAAAAAATCGAAAGGAATTTTTTCTGGAAAAGGTCTAAAGTAAAGAAAAAAGTATTTGATTAGTTCGCTTTATTGTCACTCTTGTACTTACACAAATGGTTGCTTAGTTGAATTTACTTTTCCACGTGAATTATGTTCCTGATTTCCTTAGGCCGGATTTCCACTAGGTAAATTTAAAAATGACGTGGTCTCATAGTTTCCAGGTGGTAACATCAACAAAATTAGAACTGCCGGCATTTTCTATTTAAATCCTTCCATTAACGGCAATGCAGAAATACTAATCATTGATTTTTAGCTATTTTTAGTTGTTTTTTTTTCCTATTGCCCTTGAAATATTGCTTTTTGCCCGATAGAATGAAAATTCAATGGCAACAATAAAATAATGTCAACGAAGCACGTACCGGGCTTCATAGAGAGATCACATGTGCAGCAGCTACGATGTGAAAATGTACGTGTTGTATGATGTCCTTCAGAAAATGGTGCTTTGTTCTACAAGCATAGTCTTTTTGCATCTATGTCTAATGCCAAACCGATCGTGTTTTCGAAATTGTAGCCTTTCAACGATGGTGGATGGATAGTGGTGTGGAAAATGAATGCATATTTTCCTCATGGAGTCATGGGGCATGTAGAGGAAGTACTTCCTAATTTGCCGTAAATACTAAAGTTATCATTGTTCATCTTATACTTAAGTCATGATGCTATATCTAGCCAATGGTAAAATGGGGTCTTGGAAAACATGTAATTGAATTATTGAAATTGTAAGGCATGTATCTTCAATATAACTCTTCAAGGTGGAGTTTCGCTAAGACTAGGGTTCAAGGTGGAGTTTCAAGATGGAAGAAAAGAGGATCCACATTGCCAAGAAGAGCTACCATCGTCGAACGAAGAGAGAAAGGACCAAAAGAAAGGAAAAAGGGGGTTTTTTTTTTGGGGGGGGGGGGGGGGGGGGG
>JAANSK020001579.1:0-18880 GCA_011763485.2 Isoetes engelmannii
CATAGCGCCTGCCCTGTTTCTTGCCTGGTTCTTGAGCGCCTTCACGCATCAGTTCTGTTGCTTGAGCGCATCTCTTGTTCTTGCCCTGTTCTTCTGCCCAGTTTCTCTGTTCGCCTTCGGGCCATTGTACATCAGATTCTTTCGTGATATATAAGATTCTTTGGTATTTCTTGTGTGTATCTGCCCCGCTCTTCGCGTAGGTTCGTGACACAAAGCATATTGCTCCTAGAAATAATTACTACTCTTGTTCCTGGAAATCATAATTACTTTTAACACTAGTGCAGAAATATAGTCCTAAATTTGGGCAGATAAATCTAGGTCCTGGGAACTGGACATGATTACTATATATTATTTTCTTCACTGAATGTATGTTACGTGTCAATATGTACTTAAACACTTCTTGTAAAACAAGAATGTCAAATGAGCATATAAAGTATGTTAAACAAATCATAGGACACGTGTTGACATTTGAGTAGGTCAAGTTTGCGGGGTCTCAACATTTGATTCGTTAAATAATGCATAGTCATTTTCCAAGTAAACATCTAGCCATGAGAAAACAACAAGTCATTTATCGAGAAAAACACCACTTACAAAAATATATCACAAAAAATGGTTCGTCTCGCAAAACATATAATTATACGGTCATTTTGCTATGGTTTTCATATGATTGTGATGTTGTATTTATAGAGCGCACTTTATATTTCTCGTTAGTTTGCCCTCCTAACCTTTGGTCTAGACATGCATGCCTATGCCCATGCATGCATAGCACCTTCTCTGTCAGTCAGTGCATGCATAGATCCTTTCTCACCCGGTCAATCTCAAGTTTCCATCCACATGCGTTTGCATGCGAGACTACATTGCATCCAGTGAATCTCAAGTTTACCATAGTGAATCTCAAGTCAATCTTAACATACTTTTGCATGCAAAAGTCCTGCTTAGCCAATGAATATCCATGCACATGCATTTGTGGTTCCTTCATTCTATATTAATCCTTTTTAGTACCCCTCCTCCCCCCCCCCCCCACTTTTAGGTTGTTCATGATCGCATGTTCTGGCCACAAGCAGCATACCCAAAATAAAGAGGGCATGGACTGTAGAGGCCATTATGTCCAAAACATTCTTACATTGTATATCTGCAAGTTTATATAGAGCTCAAGCTATAGTAAATTCTAGTTAGAAAGCACACGCTATCTTAGGCTGATGTGATGCCATAAGTCTATAGGAGGTTGAAAGAAGATATTATTAAATGACAAAGTTAGAAGGGGTGTTTCCATCCACTTGCTATTGTGGCGTTGACAGCATATGCGAATGCAATCCATTGCCATAGTTTCATCTTTTAAGTCATAAGGTGATAATTTATAGAAACTTTTATTCTCATTAATAGATAGCTTATTTATACAATAAAAATTTCTTTCCATGCTTTGCCGATTCTGTTCTTCCTGGTAGTTCCTCAGATTCTTACGATTAATGAATGTATTTTACTTTCATGGTATTCACAAGTACTCATTGCATTTAGCATAGGAGGCTTGGGTCTCGCTTCTTTTATTCTGGCAACTGAACCTATAGGCTTTGTAGGGATATGTACGTTTTATCTATTTTACTTTGGCTACATGGTACTTCTAGCTCTGTCATGTTTTTCTCCATCTTGAGGTAACTCTATGTCCAGAATTATATACATGGCCTTGATGCTACCCTTTGTAGATGAATCTCTGGATGGTTCTTTGTACATGAAAGAATAGATAAATGCGTCAGTTCCTGTTAGAATTAGTTTAAGTTTGCATAATAATCTTCAAACATATGGAAAAACCATATAATCATATAATTCTTGTAAAACTTGGGAATGAGTACACAGAATCCCCCAAGGCCCCAAAGGGGCCAAATTTTTTTTGGAACCATACACATCCTATTATTTATTGATATTGTATTGACAAAAGTATATATTGTACATCCAACTATGCATTCCACATACAAAAAACAACCCTTAAATAAAAAAAAAATTGGACTCACACATCCCATTCATAATTGTGTTAATAATAATACATTATAATACTACACATTAAACTATTGAAAACATCATCTCAAATCTTTTTTAATTCAACCATTGAAGTAAATCCCTTCACACCCCCCAATTATTTTTGTTGATATTCATACAGGGTGTCCAACGGAGGCAAGGAGCTCCAAATATATGTGCCCGTACATGTGTATAATGCGCTTCATAACCTTTACAATAATTATGTATTCCAAACTGAAAGTTAACTAAAACTTACTAGAAAATGAGTCGCGCCTAATGATGGCCAAGATTGCCCAAAATCGACATCCAAAGGTCCGAGCCTTTGGACGCTCTGTATGAATATCATCTGTATCTATAAAACAACAGGTGGCTTTTTTGTAAAACGATATATAAAACTTAGTTCTTTTGAGAAAAACAATACTAAAAAACAATAGCTATTTAAAAAAGCCCATATTTTTCTTCATAAAACAACATATCTTGTTATGAAGAAATCAACACTCGAGAACAAAAGCTTTTTTAGAAATCCACTTGCCTTTTTTCTAAGAACCATACGTTGGTTTTTTAGGAAATCGACACTTGCAAACAGGGAAAAAAAAAAAAAAAAAAAAAAAAAAACCACATTTGGAGAATAAAAATAAAAAACCACACGCGAAAAAGAAAATACACCTAAAAAAATGTTGCCTGAAAAAACACCACCTAAAAACTACGTGTAGATTCGAGCAAATCCGGAAAATACAACCACATAGATTTTTTATGTTGTCTATTGGCAAAAAAAGCACTGAAAAATATGTTGTCCTAGTTTTGGGGTGGTTGTGACACCAACTATTGCTCAAATAATTTAGACACCAATCTAAAAAAAATTTCATTGAAGCATCAACCTCAACCAGTAGTACCGACTACTGCTCAATATTTTAGATACCAATCTAAATTTCATTCCAGTTCATTTAGGAATGGCTTCAGTTCCTTTAGAAGTCTTTCAGTTCAGTTCCTTTGAAGATGGCGTCAAGTCAGTTAGAGGGCTTGACATCTTTATAATCATGAATAAAGATTCACACGTGGATAAATCTTTGGTTTGGTTTTATGCATCTGCTTATGTTCAGTCCAAGTCACATATGCCACATAAATTTTCCCTTGCATCCTTGCAAGAATGCTACGGCAATTTTGAATAGCTTTCGGTCGTCGTTATTTGCTTCTACATCTTTTTGGTTGCATATAAAGTTTGCAGCATCTTGCTTTCATGATTCCATAACCCATAGTTCCACAAAAGATCTGAACTGCGCTCTGATACCAATTGATACGAATAAGGATCTTAGCATGTAAAACATCAAGTTAGTAGCAAGAAAAACATCATTGGATGCTCGATTTACCACCCGATTAGCCCAACTCGAAAAGCTGTCACCGAGTCAAGCTCCCATTCTGCATGACTGAATAAAAACATGCTCTTTCTGGCCACCAACCACATGCAAAGTTTGCCTATTGTGTCAACCACTTACGAGATGTCGCCTTGTTGTCATATTTACGAGATGCTGGCCAAACACCAAAAGAAGTTTTATTGTGCACCTTCCTGGTAGAAATCTACAATTGTGATGTCCCCAGCTAGTGTACGATGCTCCCATCGTATAGAAACTGGAGTATCCCCCTCGCTAGCCATAATACCAACGAGAGGCCGGCCATCTGACATAGGATCCTTGATGGTGAGCAAGGTACTACGTGGGAGGACTGGACGTGTCATTGATCCCGTCTCTCGCGGGATCCACCTATGCAGAAGCGAGAAACATAAGTATAAATCAACCAATAACATATAAACAATACCACCTCGAAGGGTGGATACCACCATATCACCTGCAACATCATAACATCATAACATAGAAAAGGGAATCCTACCCAAAGCTTAGACTCAATGGTATAATTGACGGCTTGGATCTCCAGAGTGCAATGCAGACAAAATTCATGGCAATGGATTTGGCAGACATAGAACATGGTCGTTGGGTTTTCCACTCCATCCGCCCCTCCTGTGCATACCTTGCAGATAGGCTGATAAGCTTCAGGGCTTGACCTTTGCAGATAGGCTGAGAAGCTTCAGAGCTTGACCGTAGCCTGCCGGGTGCATAACCAAGGGGGCTACTTCTGGGTTGCATCCCGATGAGGCAGGTAGGGACTTCTCCCTACCAGATAATCCAAGCCATAGCAGACGAGCTAGAGGGCGACCATTGCCCGTACACGACTTGAACCCAATTGACGGAGGCCGCGCCATCCCAACAGGTGTCCCATACCCAGAGCCGCACACAGTGCACAAGGGTATTAGGACTAGCTCACACCGTTCCCCGGTAGGCTTTATTACACACCAGAGGGAATCAACCGCGGGACATGGTCATCCTTATGAGCCGGTCTGGCCCATACGCCCAGGCGGGCTCTTATGCACAGGCCGCAATTAGTTGGGAACTAATGAGACCTAAATCTAGGATCATACTACTGAAACAAAGGTTGAGTTTTCTACTCCCCTTCCCAATACACAAGAGGGCAACAATCATCCATGAACAACCATAACGAATCATAGAATAAATCTGAAATCAATCACAACAGAAAATAGAGCTAACTAGCATACATGGTTAGAGTTCATTGGTCAGTTCTTGGCTTAAGGACAAGAATGGCCAATGGCTAATGTTAAAATCTCAAAATGAGCACCTACCGGATCCTTGGCTGGCTGGCATAGCTCCTCGGAATTCTTCCATGCTAGCTGGTGGGGTCGAATGGGGCTGCTGGGTTGATGGGCATGCTTCTCAAGAAGGTTTGGCTGGCTGCTAAAGTCGAAATGGGCTGCTACAGGTCGAGCTTCTTGTGGCACGCTTCTGTAGGCGTTGTTGTTGATGGCGACTCCTCCCCTTTGGCGTTGGCTCCAAAGCCAGCGCATTAGGGTTCCTTCCCTTTTTACAGAGGGGGTCCCCACTAGGGCACACCCTTCTAGGGTTTGATGGAGATGGGGCAAGGTCTAGGATCGTGCCATGTGGCGATCGAAAAACTTCAGAGGCCGGTCCGAGTAGTAGGAGTCTCTCGTCGGCTGGCCATCATTCCTCATACTCCACCCAGATGTCGTGAAGGGTTTATCCCCTCGGATAAAGTTAGTAAGGAGTTTTTTTATTCCTGTAGTGTTGGAGTCAGAGGCCAGAAAGTTGGAAGCATCAGCGCAACTTGACAATGGTGTGAATGCTTGATTTATCGTTTCTAAGCATGCCATCCCTAGAAGTAGAGTTGAGCATCTCAGTGCTATTGGTGTGATTGATGGATGTGAGATCTCCTCGGGCGCAGTCACAGAATGTACTGCACCTATTCAACTTCTGTTTCGAGGGAGCATCGTGTAGAGGTTCCTTCAATCTCATTGCTAGCCCACATGCGCCTGTAGTCTTGGGTCTCCCTCGGCGTGAGCTACACAACCCACATATTGACTGGCGCTCTAGATCATTTTGATTTGCTAGCTCTTGCTCCAGTTCTTATTCATCCACAGTTCCTGCCTCTGCCTCAGCATCTCCGATCCGTAAAGTATTTTGGGCTCCTGACCCTACCCGTGTTCCAGTTGCTACTCTAGTTTCTGTCCCAGTACCTGCTCCAATCCCTGTCCCAGCCCCTGCTTCAGTTCTCGTCCATGTTCCTGACTCTGCTACAGCTCATGTACATGTTCTCGTTCATGTTCATGTTCGTGTTCCAGCTCCTGTACATGTTCCTATTCTTGTTATGCTTCTGCTCCTATTCTTGTTCCTGCTCTTACCCCCATTCCTGCTCATCTTCCTGCTTCTATTTCCGTTCTCGCCCTTAGTCCTGATTCTGTTCCTGCATCTGGTGTTATCAAAAGTTATCTTTTTTTTTTTAATGAAGGATGTATGTATATATTTAAGGTGTAAAAGCTTTTCACGTGAAAGATTAACCAGACTACTTTTTTTCAGAAGAAAGTAAGCAAAACTTTGAAATGATTTAAAATTGACCATGTCCAGCAGTCAGAGTTCAAAATTGACCAGGTCCAGGAGTTAGAGTTTCTGTTTTACAGTTGACTCAAGAAGTTGAGCCTTTTTCCTTGTCTTTCCTTCCAGTTCCTTGAGTGATAGTGATGAAGTCACAGAAATTACAATCACAGAGTGAGCACTTGGTAGGGTTGTATCTTCCTGAATGATCTTTGGACTCATAGATGATGTCTCTTCGAGCATCGTAACTCTGGATACAAGAACGGTCCCAAACACAGTAATCTCCATGAAGAACGTAGGGGGCTGCTCCACGTAAGGATCTTCACCAGGATCAGCATGTTTCCTCAAATAAAAAGAAAATCTGTTAGTTATACCGAAAAACCTGTTGGATCCAAGTGATATCATATTGGTCTGTTGAATGACAGCATAAGGCCAAATTATCTTCTGATTAAAGATGATAGAGTTTCTTGCTTTCCATATCCTCTAGAGAAGTGAATAGATTCTCCAATCATTTGACACATGAAAAAAAAGAAGATCAGTAAAGAATATGCAATGAAGATTGGGTATGTGGAATTCTTCAGAGCCAAGCTCAAGAACCCACTTAGAGCAAGTACATCTCTTGAAGAGATTTCTTCATCTTCCTTTTCCTATAAACATCTGCCACACAAGTCTGAGTTAGTCATCCCAATTATGTACCTCTTGGCATTAGTAGGCAGGCCTTTCTGCCAGAGCTACTAGATGAAAGATTTAATCTTGGGATTAATAGGAGATTTCCACATAAATTTGAGATTAGTTAAGCATCTGTCATAGTCAATTTTCCACTTGAGATGAAGGGTAAAAACTAAATCTTGAGTGAGATACATGTATGCTTTCTTTACCTTAAAGCCTATTAAACCATTAATGTGCCACTGTGTCTCTTGATTGTGCCACTCTCCATGAATGAGAGTGCCTTTGATAGCTGGTACAGGAAGTTGTGGTCATCTCTCAAATTTGAAAGGGCAGAATTATGAAATTCAATGAAACCTTGGTTGTCAAAGAGATGATGAATATAAATGATTCCCAGATTCGTCCATGCTTTGCACTGCTGTGGAAAGTGAATAACTAAGCACATATTAGGATTATTCAACAGCAGGGAAGGATTTCAGAAAATTGTCTGGTCTCTTGACAATCCTTCCTTTCAAGAGTACATTCCAGTGACAGCCTTCCAAGCTTGAATCCATTCCTTGATAATACCTAGAATATTGTTAGGAATGGTAAACTTAAATTAAAGACTATGAGGTAAATGCATCTTGAGGTTCCTCCATCCGAAGGGATGACACTTAGATAGATAGTGAGTGATAAGTCATGCAACTGGGTGGTTGATAAGACCATGACCAGCTCTGTAAATATACTTGGCAGCCAAGGCAGTGCCTTGCTTTTCAATATCAATAATACCTAGGCCACCATGTTTCTTTTTCTTGCTGCATTCCTTCATAGATACAGGGATCCAGCATCTTCTATTGCCTCCACTTGCAATGAATCTACCAATGATACTCTGCAACTTTGAAGTCACCTTTTTAGAGGCCATAAGAATAGAAGATTGGTAAACATGGGAAGAAGAGATCATTGATTTGGCAATAACGGCTCTGCCATTTTTAGATAGATATTTGTTGTTCAACAGGTCATTCTTCTTACTGAATTTCTCAGTAAGTTCATGCCAGAGAGCAGAGACATTAACCCTTAAAGCAAAGGGAATGCTCAAAATCTTGGACTTGACATTAGGGGGAAGGTACTCACATCCTAAAGCCATGGATGAATGACCACTCCTTACCTTATCCCTGGCAGTACGTTTGGATTTTGTTGGATTTATCTTGCATCCCAAACAGTGGCCAAATTTATCCAAAACTACCTGAGTGTGTTGATGATAGAATGTTGCTCCATCTCAATAAATAAAAAAGTATCATCTGCAAAGTGAGCATTAAGGCAATATTGATCATCCTAAGAGTTATGGAGCTTCAAACCTGTAATTGTGCTCGTCTGCCATGCATGCTTAAAAGCCCCATTAAGAGCTTCCATCACAATTAGAAAAGGGAAAGGGACAAGGGGACTGTACTCCTAGGGCACAAGCCTTGGAGAATATCAGAGATCAGAGTCTCTGCCTCATCCATTAGGCCGGCTCCAATTTCGAAGATAAGTTATCAGGAAGGAATTTTTGCTTCAGAACTGACTCACCTTAAAAATTATGGATTTTGGCTCATTAACTTTGTATAGTCTGCCGATTCTGATACGTTTGTTTGGCCATTTGTTTGTTTGATACATTACACATCGGACATTGTTGTCAACTAAATGTAATAGTCATGTTACCAACAAGAGAACATGTAGAAATATGATTGTATATGCTCTTTAATGCAGCATCAGAAAATTGGAAAGTCTTCCACACCTAATGTCGATAAATAATGTAACATTCATTCAGCGCTATTACAAGATCAAATATAGATATACAAATCCTTGCTCAACAAGCATTAGAATGTGGAAAACCATATCTTATAGAAATCTTCGCTGCAGTAAAGATTCTCCATGCAACACTAACTGCTTTGTTGGCTACTCAGACAAGAACATAAAAATAAGGAAGTATCGAAAGGAATTGTTTATCATGTGCGTAATTTAACGATCCTTCAACAAATTCAACTCTTGATAAACATGGTAAAGGGTGCAAGTCCTATATACGTTGTTACAAGCTTTAAGACATTTAAGCATCACTGCATTCCCACATACTTCACCATCATGCCATTTCATGCTAATTGTTATCAGGACCCAATGTCAAAATATCTTTTAGCGCATTTAATGATGGTTGTTGGATATCACAAAAATGTCAAATGCCACATTGGGAGTACATAGTCCATCCATGCAGGCAACAACAACAATGGGGACACCACAATGACATATGGATCCCAACCTTTAGCCCTTGAAAAAAGAATGTATCTTAGTTATTTAGCAACTGTAAAACTGATCATGCAAACTAACATTTTTTAGCAATGATTTGTACTTTCTACCATCCTTATTGTTCAATTTACTAGGCCTCACAATATATATAGTATAAGAATGTGGCCAAGTTAATTGTATGCCAAATTTTATACACAATATTAGAGAAATCTTCAAAACAGAGGAAGCCAAAATAGAGCAACAAAGTAATCAGATGTTGTTGTGGCAGTCTATGGACATGAACATGCATCGGTTTAGCACAACACCTCATATGAGACCCACTAGAAGGTCCCGTCAAAAAATGCCTTTCATAATGTCGAGTAATCCCTTCGACAAGATATCTGAAAGTGAAACTCAGACTCAGAGAAGGAAACACACACTCAGAGAAGGAAACATCTGAGGCACATCCAAAAAAAAGTTTGACATTAGGTCCATGTTAATGTCGTTGATGTGCGCTATGTGGAAATGCTATTTAGAGTTCCATCCTGAATGAAAGAACGGTAATGAACCAAGGCAAAAATTTGTGTTTTTTATATGTGTACTATCTTTTGTTGATGTACTTAACTACTTCTAAACGTAAAAATTTTGAGCATAAGTGTTGGGTATGTCTTCCCAAATATTCTACTTTAGAGAAAGGTTTACTTGCCCCCCACATCCTTAAAAGGAATGTGTTCTCTTTCAAAATCCATCATTTAGATGCAAAGTTAATACATTGATGATACAATAGACAATTTCAACAATTGAATAAGAAAATCATGTCCATTCTTGCAAGCATCAACCTGTGATGTTCTTAGAAGTTGCACATATTTGGATGTTACGTGCCAAGTAAAAACATAGGCCAGGTGTAACATTCCTAACCGACATGCCCTTAACCAATTGGGCAAAACCGTCTAGACGTTTATGAGTAGTCACTTCTACCCATTTATGTCGGTGTCTCAGGAACGCCCCACATGCACATTCAAGGATCGAATACTCGAGTGGTCTATTATGGGTCCGTTACAATCTCTCCCACTAGACCTATGCTTGTCCTCGAGCGTCCAAGACTATGACTTAACCAGTATACCACTGACTAGGTGGTTACCAAGGTTACAATCTCTCCCACTAGAACTATGCTTGTCCTCGAGCATCCAAGACCATGACTTAACCAGTATACCACTGACTAGGTGGTTTCCAAGGTTACCAAGTTACATATGCATATAGGCACCCATGGAGACACGAACTCGAGACCTGCTCTGATACCAATTGTAACGTTCCTAACCGACACTCCCTGAACCAACTGGGCAAAACCGTCTAGACGTTTATGAGTAGTCGCTTCTACCCATTTATGCCGGTGTCTCGGGAACGCCCCACAGGCACATTCAAGGATCGAATACTCAAGCAATCTACTATGGGTCCGTTATGAGATCATCGTGTCTTTATTGACTGGAAGGTTACAAGAACAAGCGTCTACGAAAATAGACTCTAGGAGATAGGAATTAAATACAAGAACTACGCATGACTATGGCTTATAAAGATGCCATGTCAGCAACAGGCATGCACTGCCACGTCAGCAGTGAGAGGTCATCTGACACGTGGGCATAAGGAACAGGAAGTTGTCTTTTAATGCCTTTAGCATCAAGAAATATTTTGACAGAAATTCCCCTGCATTATCTGTCCGAACAGCCTTGATAGAAGCTGAAAATTCATTCTCAACCAAGGCACTGAAAGTTTGAAATTTAGCAAAAGTCTTAGACCGAGACTTAAGTGTATAAATCCAGGTGTATCGACTATAGTCATCAACAATTACTAAGAAGTACCTGCTGCCACCCAAAGACTCGATAGGCATGTAACAAATATCCATGTGTAGGAGCTGCAGCTAATCCCTATGTTCTGCATGTAAGGGATATGCCGCTTGGGTTTGCTTACCAAGCCTGCAAGCAGAACACTCAAAATCATGATTTTTAAGCAAAGGTAACCCTTCAACCATATGCAGGGATGAAGCTAATCCTAATGTTGAAGAAGCAACATGTCCGTACCTATCATGCCATAAAGACTCCAAAGTCTTTGGAACTGCTGCTAACAAGGAGGACTCTGCTGGTACAGTTTCAGCATTTGACTTAGTTTGAAGAATATACATCCCCTCCTCATTGAGATAACCTCTAGCAATAGGATTCAGAGTTGCCAAGTCCACAAATTTCAGAGGATTCTTCCGAGTAATATGCATTTGTCCATCTGTAAACAAGAGTGAATATCCCATTCTTCTATCAAACTCAGAAACACTCAAGAGGTTGACAAGTAAACCAGGGACCAGAATAATATCCTCAATGTTAAAGGTGAGACAGTTATCAGTTTCAAACCTAACTGTTCCCTTAGCCTTAGATTTAGCAAAATTACCATCAGCCATCTTTACAATGGTATGTTACATCTTGAGGTAATTTTGGAGCAGCAACATTAAGAAATTGAGTTTCAAGTTGCTTTAAAGAAAAATGAGAAACTTGAGCAGAAACCTCATGTGAAGGAATTGGGGAACAATTTGAAGAACGATCTGCTGGAATAGGTACAATCTGTTGGGCTGATGACTGCTGCTGCACTGATGATGACTGAGATGCTTGTTGTGCAGACCCGTGTGGATGATCTTTAAGATGCAATATCCTTTTGAAGTTGTCTGCAATCTCTGTGAATATGCCCTTTCTTCCCACAATGCCAACAAAGGAATGGCTGTGGCATTGAAGCAGAGGTCTTAGAAGGAACAGAATTAGTGTTCAAAGGCTGAGCATCATTAGCCTTATAAGAGGACACAAGAGGACTTGCTGATGTTTGAACCTTAGAATAGTTAAGTGCCTCGATCTGATCATGTCTCTTATTTTCAATCTCTGCATCAAGAAGCTGTTGCTGCAATTGATTGAAGGAAATCTTAATCTGAGACTTAAGTTTATAGTGATCAGAAATATGTTTATAGTCTCTAGATAATCCTTGAAGAGCATACATGATTAATGTTGTATCATCAATGGTTCCTCCAGCACCATAAAGCTTCTCCTTCAATGCCTTGAATTGCTCAAGATAATCCCTCATATTAGTACATTCTTGCAACTTGAGACTATTCATCTTTCCTTTGATTGTAAGCTGTTGCCCTTTTCCTGCTTGTACACAAGTCTGCTTCAAGAATAACAAAGCTGCTTGAAATGTTTTGAAATCCCTAAGATCTCTTTTAAACTCGGTTGAAACTGTTGCTTTAAGCATATTAAGTGCCAATAGATCCTTCTTAATATCTGCTGGAGTAGTGGGAGTCCAAGAAGAATCCAGAACTTCAGAGAGATCATTGAGATGAATATTAATCTCAAGATTATCATGCCAGGAATGATAATTTTCACTATCAAGCAAAGATCCTGCAATGAATTTCCAAGAATTCAAAGTAGCCATTTCTCAAGTACTAAAATTATACCAAGGACACTGGAAAATACGAAATCCAAGTGTTTCTTATGACGAATCTGTCAAGTTCCAGTCAAGAATCTTAGGGACAGAGGAAAAAAAACGAAATCCAACTGTTTCTTTATGACGAATCTGTCAAGAAAGATTTAGAAACCAGGATCTAAACCTTTTCCAGCCAAGAACGGCTTGATCACTTCTCTCTTGCGTAACCTTGCAAGATCCCTCCAACGACTTACAAGATTTACACAAATCCCGGCTTGTTGGAAAGCCAATCCAAATCCGCCTAAGCCAAATCCGCCTAATCAAAGTAACGTCTGATCCTAAAATGGAAATGACAAAAATAACCTTTCCAGCCAAAACCGGCTCTGATACCATGAGATCATCGTGTCTTTATTGACTGGAAGGTAATACAAGAACAAGCGTCTACGAAAATAGACTCTATGAGATAGGAATTAAAGACAAGAACTACGCATGACTATGGCTTATAAAGATGCCATGTCAGCAACAGGCATGCACTGCCACGTCAGCAGTGAGAGGTCATCTGACACGTCAGCATCAGTCTAACACGTTACACCAGGACATTAGCGCGGCAGCGGAGGTATGTTTTGAAATAAGATATATTTTACATTTACTGAGGCATGTTTGAAGAAGGCCATGACCACTTGTTTTTGTTGAGATGTTGCATGAAGATATGGTCTTTACCGAGATCTTTTGCTAACTCCTTTGCGAATAAAACAAACCTCCTAGAGCCAGTGACAATGGCATACACCAGATCTTGTTGGGTCGTCTGGATGAATGATTATAGAGCATCTATGAACTTCCTTCGCCCGACAAAAACTGGAATCATGGCATTCCTTGAGCTACAATTCGTTGTGGAAAAACTTAAAGAGCCTCTTTTAGGTGTCCTCTCTTAGAATATGTTACGATAAGAGCATTATAAGACGTTACATTGCGTCAAGGAATTTGTTCAAAAGTTAAAGGGCTACTTTCTGGCTAACCATGTTGACTGTGTTCTGTAATCATGGTGGTCCATGTCACCACATTTCTATTTGGCATTTGGTTGAAGATAAATGGGCCTCCTTGACCTCATTCTTGAAAGTATTCAAGCATCGCCTCTAAAGAAAAATGATGTGCATTCCATTCCATTCATGCATTAATTCAAACAGATTATGGGTTTCTTTCACGAGTCCTTTTCCCGTATAAGCTGAAAGCACAGCATTCTAAGAAAACAAGTTTTTATAGGGGAATATTTCGAGAAATTATTCCACGAAATTTGGTTGGTCTGGATCATCTGCTTAAAGAAGTCAATAGCATCTTTCAGGTTTCCACTTTGAATTATGCTGAGAAACCGTGTTTAACTTGGGCATCTGCTAAGTAATTAGGTGTCTCTGTTCAGCATATCCTGCCCATCATGGTAGTCCAACTTATGGCATTCCTTTCAGGCATTAGCCTGAAAAGCTGGCTAGCTTCTTTGAGTTGTCCACATTGTGTATATCACGCCAGCATTGCGTTCCAGGATACCACATCATGCCGAGGCATTTGTTCAAATACTTCAAACTAGTCCCTGTCTGGTATAAACTGAAAGAATTGTATTCTAAAACCATATTTGGGTTTGATATCTATTCAAAAATGCTCCATCGTGGTATTTGCAAGTAGGTTCTACTATCCCAAGTAGGGAGAACATTCCAACTCGACCATGGATAATATTCAAGACATGCATCTAAGTTTTCTTCTAATTTTTGCTTTTCTATTGTCCCAAGTAGGGAGAACATTCCAACTCGTCCATAGATAATATTCAAGACATGCATCTACGTTTTCTTCTGATTTTTGCTTCTCACTGAGCTCAATTGCAAAAATAGGAACAACACCCTGTTCTTTGCAAAACTCTAGGCCATGAAAGGATCTGGAACTAATCACATCCAACTTTAGGTACTTGAAAGATAATATGCCCTTAAGATATGAAACGGCTTTGCCATCATAACCTACATTAATAGAACCTAAACGACTCAAAGAGGTTTAGCCATTTCCTGACTAAACATAAGCCTCCCATTATTATATGCAGGGCATGGGTTTCAAATTTTTGACAAATCAACACCGGAGCTCATCGAATTGACTAATATCTTGTGGAGTTAGTATTAGTCGTATTGTGGAGTTAGTATTAGTCATAAATGCCAATCATACGATACAATCAACTTTAATCGATAGAAAAAAACTACATTTTGATAGTTAGGGCCACCATTTCGCCTTTGGAGCCCAAGCAGATGATGAAATAATGTAGGTATTGGTGAGACTAAATCAAAGGCAAGTTAAGACTTGCATGCCAGAGACCTTCGCCAAGACACCAAAGACAAGGGAGTGACCTGCAATTACCTGCAAATACAGGTTACAAGCAGGTAACATCTAGCATATTCTGGCATATCCACAGAATATGCCAATCCACCACCAAAACGAGGGTTTGCCCTTTAGGGCAACCCAAAAAGGTACTAAAACGTGATAATATCACTTTAATCAGACCATAAAATGAAGAATTGCCATTAACTTTAAATTGATGAAACCAAAAAGCACAAACAGCTGAAGATACACAATTGTAATAGACATGGCAATCAAGGATAGCTAGCAAGGAATCGACATTCTTGATGGATATAAACAATACAACAAATAATAGACATGTTCATTTCGCTTTGGACAATTTGTTTTGCAGATCCTTTGTACAGATTATCATTCAGAGTCGCTGTCAGAATAAGCACTGCAACGCACATTTCTTGGGGCAGAATATTCATTGTCTAAATTTGATGTCTCCAACTTTGTGATTATTCCTGGAATGATGAAAACAGGGATTAACAGTATTAACTTCTATTCACAAATTTCCACAAGGGAGAGATCCATACCTTTTTTCTGGAGAAGGGATTCGAAGGTGCTGGTAGGAAAATCATCAACCCCACCCAATTCTTGAAACCCCACTATCCTATCAAATGCTACTCCATTTCTGAAGTTTACATGCTAATACTTAGATAAATAGCAGTAAAAAAATGATGCTTGATTGCTGCAAAAATAAATACCTAAAAAGGATGACACATGGCAACAATTTTACCGCCAATTTCGATACAAAAAATGGGCATTTCTGCACACACAACATGACAGAAAAGTTATTGTAACATCTAAGAGAAAATCGATCATGCATTCAATCCATAAAGGTTCTGAAACTGCACACACCTCTGCGTCAATCATCACAAACTTAGTATCCATATATTTTGGGGCCAGGACTTTTAAATGTTTGTTCACTACTCTGTAATAGTTGTATCAGTTAAAACATACTCTACAGTAATATTAACTAGTTATAATGACTGTGTCACATACTTGCACCGAACAAATTCCTGATGGTAAAAATGGCATACCACCTTTTCACTTTTTGTAACTTCTTCTAGGAAATCACCTTCAGTTATCTGCTCATATAAGCATTAATATTTAAAAGAGTGGTTTCAGAAACACCCATTATCGCTTTGCTGTAAAAGCTTCTCTTATATTTTGGTTTACGCATACCTCACCTCCCTATACTCTCCATGCCCCTTTTGTTGCAAGGACTGCCGTTTCTCAGCCTCTCTCTGTGAGATGCCAAATTATAGTCAATTGATACTGTCAAAAGTACGATCAATGCCACAACTAACCTTAAGGGATGCAATGCGTTCAGCATGAAGTCGTTCAAGCTCGGGATCCTATAGTCACCCAGTAAATAAGCACTATACATTAGCCCAGTTTGAATAGAACTTTGTTAAACAAAAGAGATTTCAATTTTTGCATCGATTTGCAATGTACATTTTGCTATTCCAGCAACATTTTATGGCCTCAAAATGAATGACATATGACACAGGCACGTAACTTTAATATGATGTCCTTTCATAATAAAGGAGAAAAATGTAGGCTGATATGCCTATAAAATCAAAGGTAAACCAAAAAGAACTCTAATTATTGATTGATTGGATACAGAAAATTAAGACTGAAAAACTCAATACATCTGCGAGGTCATCAAGATCCACTTCAGCCACAGCCTTCTTTTCTTTTTCTGCAGCAAGAACCTCCTGGAAAAGACAACATAGATTTTAAAGGAATGACCAACTTGAAGCAAGAAAATACCAACGAAAATTCTTTGTAAGTACAGAATCACATGATCCAAATCGTTTAACTCAAAGTTCTGTTTTAAGAAGGAAAAAAAAAAAAATAGGTTAAGGGAATGTACTTTTTTGTAGTCTCGAGCAGCAGCCGCCATGGCCCTTCCGAAGGCAATGTCGGACAAAGTGGAACCGAAACTTTCCTTGTCCATTGCTACCGCACTGCTTCACCACACTAGATCGGGTTGTCTGTAAAGGCAATCTCCGGGCGAAATATTTGCTCCCCCGTTTCAAAGAACTGTAAGTCGAATGCCTTTCTTGGCATTCGATCAAATACCATAATTGTTTATTGGGAAAATTACAATAAACACCCCTCAAGTAACTCTCATAATTTCATGTTGTATTGGTTTTCGTATATCTCGGTAAGGTTTTGGCAATGGTTATCGGGCTGTATTGTATTGAAAACCGTACTTCTTGCCATCTTTGAGCAGCTTGCTCCCCGAATTCCTAAATACGTGTGCTTTGGATGCCTTTTCATCGCATCGCATGGTTAAGGAGAGAGGTTCCGCATCTGTGGCGTGCGGATAAGAAGGCATCGTCCTTTCTAATTTGAGAGTTTGTCAGATTTCAGGAGGGTTGCTGTGCGGCTCAGAGTGGTGCTGAGCGGGGGGCGGCCAGGCGTGGGCTGAGGCGCGGCCAGCGGTTCTGGTTGTGTTCCGCAGCATCAAAACAAAGGCAGTGGTAACAGTAATTAGAATCCGAATTTGCAACAGGATCCTGGCTTTTCATACAGAAGATTGAGTTTCGAGCACTGCTGCGTGGGGTTGCTTGCTTTTTAGAGGTGATGATTTTGTGTGAATCATGGGCTCTGGTGAGGCCGTTTGGGCCTGGAGGTTCGATTCCTCCAGCTTTTGCCAGTATTCGACCTCCTGGAGATGATTCGGGAGGGCTTGGAGGCAGCTTAGACATGCTGTTGAGCCTGATATCTTCTTCACGGTTTCACTATGTGCAGACAGATCTCTGCTAGGCAGCTGCGATTGAGAGGCCTGGAGTCGAGATTCATTATGGTGGAGTTGTAGGCAGGGGGATGCTTGTGCTGCCTGACATTCTTTTTTTCCCCCTGCTATTTGATATGTCGCTACGTTTAATGTCGCTGGGTTTTATTAGTTGAATCACAGTCCAATGGTTCTCCTACAAAGTAGGAGAACCTTCGAAACTCGTCAATTATATTTTGGCCAAAAAAAAAGGGTCGTAGATCTGGTATAAAAGTGGGAATATCCAGCTAATCGATGTTGCCCGTTAAAACTGATAAACGACGCCATAAACATTGATATAAATCATAACTAAGGCTAATCATAACTAACACCCTCAAGTTTGCAAATATCCTAACAATATCCTCCAAACCTCAAATAAAGAACATTTTTGAAAATATGGAAAGCTCCTCAAATCCAAAAGTTGTATTCACTTACATTATACATTAGGATATGATCTTCAAACAAGATTAAGTCCATCTAAATCGGAGGTAAAACTCATAAGTTATGCTCATTTGAGTTGTCTTTCTATAACGTTTTTTGGGTTGCCCGAAGGGGGACTTTAGGGCTGCAGGGGAGAAAAATGGAATATGCCTAGAATGTTTGCATTGAATGGATCATAACACATAAAGAGATTGAATGGATGAGTGAGATCAAGGAAGCCCTAGTTCCAATAGGTAAAGTCGTTAAAATCGTGGAATAGTGCCAGTTCGCTTGGATCGCGTCATGCAGACAGAAGTGATTAGGAGCTCCTGTTACGGAGGTGATTAGGAGCGTAGTAGGTGATGCTTGGAATCATGATTGGCTGGAAGTTCTGAAATTGCAGCTAATCGGTGCATCAGCTCATCCAGAACTGCAGCTCGTCAGCTCATGCGGAGGTTTTTATTAGATTTAAAACTATCAACTCTGCTGTTTTTGCAAGAAACAAGAGTATACAGCAGATTATTCAAGGCAAAAAATTAGGTTAGTGATGGAATCAATTTTTTGCTTTGTGCTTCTGTTCTTCGGCATGCTCTGGTGTCAAAATTTTTATGGCATTATTGATGAAATGATAAGCCTGAATCTACTGCTGGAAGTTGGCACAGATATGGCTAAAGACAATATTGATTTAGAAGTGGGTCTGTATAGCTTAGACAAGTTAGCTTTTCAATTCCTCCATTTTCTATTTTATTTGTCTATCTTTGCTTTGTTTACCTCTCTATATAGAATGTCTTTGTGTTAGGGAATTTGTAAAAACTCATAAACTTCTCTATGCTAATATCATTTTGTTGATTTTAGTGAATGACACAAAATGAAATAGCTTGAGAAGGTGGTCATGTGGGGCATATGCTACAACTGTAACGACCTTACGGAAACCATCAGGTCTGGAGCGTGTGATTTGGTTCCATCCAAATCATTCTGGCCTTTTGGT
>JAANSK020001690.1:0-18878 GCA_011763485.2 Isoetes engelmannii
ATCAGCCACCCTTTAATGCTCCTGTCCTCCGGAATCACCAAATTTTTAAGTGGTGATACCGGAGGACGGGAGGTCGGTGGACGGCCAGGATTCGGCGAGAGAAGGGACGGCCACGATCCGTGCAGAGTGCTGACATGTGTCAGTATGGCAAAACGGAGGCCCCCCCAACGGGCTCCGTCGAGAATTGGGGGTGATCCCGGAGGACGGGAAAAACACCTCCGGGATCACCCAAACCAGGGTAACATTATCCTCACCCTATATTAATTGAGCAATGTGGCGTGGTTGCGAAGTTTAATACAAGGGATTTGATCCAAATCTGACATAATAGGAATGAGATTGTATGTGTAGCAGCACCAATGATAGGGCTTAAAGATAATGCATGATTCACCTTGTGGTTTCATTAAAGTTCCAAGCCTACAACATAAATGCATTCTTGTGGCCATTATTTGATTGATCTACATGACTTAGAAAAAAGCGTGGAATAATTCGCCTGTTTTGTGCACAAGAATTCGTTTGTTGCTTGAAGCTGAAGGCTGGCTGCTATGAACAATCAGGCAGGCCAGGAATATCCAAGAAGTTGGAAACAAACAGAGGTCCTAAACTGTAAACTTTGTTTGAATCTGCAGTTATATCTTAGAATAGACGAAGGGAAGGAATCAAAGGAGGGCTTTGCGACACTGTGTTGTAGAACTAGGAAACCAACACATTGTAAAAATTCCATTATGCTAACTGAAGAAACATTATAAAGAACAATACCTTTGTAAGTGTGAGCAAAAATCCACTCCGTGATAACCTTCCATCAGCAAAAATCCACTCCGGCAACAAGAATCCATGAGGGCAAGTACACATGCACATGTGCACACATGCCCATGAACATGCACATGCACATGCA
Organism: Isoetes engelmannii; assembly: GCA_011763485.2. Lineage (NCBI taxonomy): Eukaryota > Viridiplantae > Streptophyta > Lycopodiopsida > Isoetales > Isoetaceae > Isoetes > Isoetes engelmannii. The sequence goes on from JAANSK020001690.1 coordinate 893, forward strand.
CATATGCACATGCACATACGCACATGCACACATGCACATGCACAGATGCACACACATGCACTTGCACATGCACAATGTTCATGCACAAACACATGCAGAGAAAGACACAACCCTTGGATTGTCTCAGCTAATGAAAATCAACGGCTCATAAAGGGTGCACTCTAGAAATACTATATAGTACACCTCGACAAATACAACAACAAAATCATAGAAAAACCATGTGAAAAAACGTATAAAAATCTAAAAGTAACCCCCTGTTATTATGCTAGATATGTTCTAGAAATATAATGTTGTTTTGTTTGCATGGGGGTTGCCAAGTAAAGTATATTAACGTCCAACAAAGACCCGCGGGTCATGGGACAAAGAGCCAACTGAAATGCATCAAGACATTTTAATAAAAGGATCTATGCTGCAACAGATTTGTCAGCGTCCTCCAAAAGCTCTCGCATAAACTTTGCTACATTGCATATAGTAGAATACTTCTGAAAAAGTGTTTCTAAAGTTTCTTTCTCCCACTCAATTTGCGGATAACGAAGCCGAAGTCCATCTTTTTTTGGGCAATGAAAGATGGCGTGAGTTTATGTTTCTATATCAGTGCTGCATGCACACTGATATTACATAGATCCATATTACAGAGTTTTTTCAACTAGCTGGGTCTATATTTCTGTCTTCTCCTGCTACCATTTTTGAACCAACAAGATTTCATAATTTGATGCAATCCTAGTGGGAGCAACAAGGCAAATGAATTTATACATAATTTGCCCCAAACCAGCTCTGCACAGGTGTACGAGTTATGACCTGCTGACTTCATATGCACGAACTCTAACAAAGAAGTGGTTTTTCCTTACAGATAAAGCTTGCATTTGGGCTTTTTTTTATCTGCTTCAACATCAATTGATTGTAGCATGGTGATTTAGAGAGAATGGTGAAGGGATCGTTGGAACCACGTTGGTCTATGGTACGGTGAAACATGGGTATTCTAGCACACATTTTGTGGTCTATCAAAAGTGTAGGAATGCAAAGTTTAGTGAGACGATATTTTGTTCTAGATAATTTCTCGATTGTTGGTGTCCTGCCGGAAAAAAGTCTTCGGCGGTGCAGTCGCGTCTACTTTACATGTAAACTATACAGAAAAAAAACATTAAAAAACATGCCTTTCCTTTTAACATGCATCCACCTAGGGGAGGGTCACCAATAGTGGACCATGGCCCAATAGTGGATCATGGTAAAACGGATCAATTTTGCCAATAGTGGCTCAACACAATTTTTTTATCTTAATCTTAACTATTGAGTTAAGTGGGTGAAAAAAATGGGTTCAATCTCAATCATTCAATATTGATCCACATTAGGGTATTTGAATGATCCATGCTATTTTTAGATGGGCCCATTTCATGTGGTGGGCTATATTTACCCAATGTTTTTCAAGAAAAGTATATGGAATACCTCATAGCAAGAGCTTTTAAGCTATGCATTTTAATGAAAAAATATATTTTAATTTTCAATATTTCCTTGTTCATAATTCTTAAGTGGTCCACTATTGGCACACTTCCCCTACATCTCATTCAATTTCTCAAGTATATAACGTAGTAGATGTCATAGGCTTCAATATAGTTGCAGACCTCAGCTCAACCACTCAAATAAACATTATTAAACAAACCACTCAAATAAACATTCATTATTGAACAAACATTGTCATGGGACTTCCTTTCTATATTTCAATTATGCATTCGATCTCTTAAAAATGTTGTGAAACATCAGGTTTTTCAGTTGGGGCAACTTATTTTTTACAATCCCCTTCTCATTACACTTGCCAAGTATATAACCATCCTCTTAACGCCACCTAGCCAAAACTTTCAATTCGTCGTGTTGCCTCTTGGATGAACAATAAACTTTTGGAGAAAACATACAAAGTCGAGCAAAGCTGGGCAATATACCGCTACAAAAAACTATTACAACCAAATAGTTATGTACATGCATCAAAATAACAATGGCATGCAAGGCACTGTCAGTCTAGCACCTCCTTGCTCAAGATGTGTAGATAATGCACCTACATTTAATAGTTTTATGTCTCTAGAATAGAACCGTATTTATGCCCGGCAACGCGGGGCACCCGTTACTAGTTATTCATAAGTATGATTAGCTATGCTAAAATTCTAATCAAATATTAAAGGCGAAAATGCTAACTAATTAGTTTAATTCATTAGTTTATGAATGGACGCCTAGCCCAAATCGATTGGCTAAGAGAAGTTACCAAAAATAGCTTTAATAAAATTGGGGCGTCAACCCCAATCTGTCCCAAATCGATTTGGGGGAAGGAGCACCAGCTTGGAGTAGCAGCCAACAACTTGATTAACTAGAGAAGATGAGCAACCTTCGCAATAATGGATCTAACGATGATATTGATTAGTAGGAGTAGTTAGCTTGAACTTCTAGATAGGAATTGACCCTTGATTGTGTAGATGAATGATTAGTTCTTATGTTATTGAGCAATTGAAGTTATGAATGGAGTAATGGTATTTCCTTGCTGCACCTCTTGTGCTTGTGGGATAAGGGAGGGTAGAGACCTTAAAGGCTACTAGAATTATAGATGTTCCTAGTTAGAACCCTATAAATCCCAATAAATGCAGCCTGTGCATAGGAGCCCACTTGGCATTAGGTGTTATGATGTGTTTGAGCATCTGACAATTAATGGCAAAGTGGAAACGGGATCTAGCCAAGGTTGGATACCATTTTGGTGTGCTATGCTTATAGCTGGTCACCGAGTGTGGGCTGGGTATGGGTCTGACACACCCTGGGTCAGGAATCGATCCAAAAGATGATTCTTGGACTTGATAGGTGCAGATGAGCTCGACCTATGGATTTTGAAGGTTTAAGTTGGGTACGGATGTGGGTCACCTGATGGAGGCCACATCCTCTAGCCACACATGGAACCATTACGCTCCTGGAAGGGAAGGGAGTTGTTCCATTCCTGCCTCATCGGACTGGATAGATGCGATCTAGTAGTCTCATAGGGTGACTGCATGAGATTACGTCTCCGAAAGGCTACCATCACGCCATAGCATGTTCCCGCCTATCTGCAAAGTATGCACAAGAGGGGCAGAGGGAGTGGACTACCCTAGCCAATGCTCTATTCCAGCGAATGCCATCATCGTGATTCTGTCTGTTGATTATCTAGAGACCTCGGCCATCAGTCGATCCTGTTGAATCTGAGCCCTGGGTAGAGCCTCATTTTTGCATTATGGAAATTATTGATGTATGTGGATATTATCTAGAGGATGGAGGGACCACCCCTTGAGGTGGCATATTATTTTATATGAATTGTGCATGTGTAACATGTATGTATGCTTTCGCAAAATAGAATATTCGAGAGAAGGTATAGGAGGCCAATTAATGACACCTTCGTGTCCTTCCACTCGGACACTTGGCCATCAAAAGTGTCTCGTGTTAGACGGAGGGTCTTAACCAGTGATAGTATTGTTGGGAAAGGGGATTTCCCATATCTATACGATGGGAGCATTGTATACGATCGGGGAGCGTCACAGTGGTATCAGAGCCATGATCTCGGTAGACCGAATCATAGCATTAGCCATGGCCTACTTAGTGAGATCGAGTAGGATTTAATTAGAGTAGATCTTAAAATTTTCCTTGTTCATAGAGAGAAAGTCATCTGAGTGAGTTAGGAATCAATTAGGGATGGAAAAATCTGAAGGAAAGTGAAGGATAGAGCCAAGTTAGAGGAGGAATAGGTCGTTCACTTCAAGAGGCCATAACTTTTTGTAGGAAGCTCGGATCAAGGCGATTTGAGCATGAATGCATAGGGGACACTTGAATTAGATAAAATCCTCAACAAGCCCCATCAGCAGATGCCACATGGAGGAGGAAGTGTGCCTGGCACACTGGGAGGGAAAACTAGATTTCTTTTCAAAATTTAAGACGTATTTTCCTCAACAGCGCGCCATACAGTTGCGTGTATTTTTTGCCCAGAAAAATAAATAAATAAATAAATTAGAGTTAAATTTTAGTGCCTAAAAACTTTTTTTTTTTTGTTTTATCTTTTTTTCGTTCCTCCTGTCTGCCATACCTAAGGTCAGGGGTTCAATGATTTGTTGTGCCAATGGCCATGCATCATTGTAAAGTTGGTGGGGGAAGGACCCATTTCAGCCATATACAGTGGTGGGGCAGGACCCATCTGGGTGTATTGTAAATTGTCTCATAAGCTACGGCTTCCTGTGGACGATAAAATATCATCTATCTATCTTCTCGCAGCCATAGCCATCGGACTTGAAGCTTGGCCGCCAGAGCCGTCGGAGTTGGAGCTCCATCGCCATAGCCGCCAAATCTTGACCTCCGCCTGCCACCTTCTAACCTTGTAGGCGCCTTCCCTTTTCTCCGTCTTTACCTTCTTAATATGCCCATGGCTCGCACCAAGACTATCATATCCCCTAAGAACATGACTATCGCCCATCTTATGGGTGAGATATGCTACAACTTGTCTGAACCACTTGAAGAGATTGAATCTTATCTAAATCAGTTGGTTAGACGGTTTGTGTCTAGGAGAGCCTTTCCCTTCCCCGTCTTTCATCTCAATGTACAGTTCCTTCACTACCAGAGGATGGGGGTATAGTGTCAACCCTTGTGTCAAGGCTTTAGTGTAGTGACAACTTTGTGATGGTCAATGTACAGTTCCTTCACAAACTAAACACTGATGATGCTAGCTATACCCTTGACCACCCAAGAACCTTTGCAGGTTTATACCTTCTCCCTCTGAAGATACCTCACTTACCGAGCTTATCAGGTAGGAAGCTGCAAGGACTATGGAGGTAGCAATAAGCACCGACGTCATTGAGTGTCAGCCAAAGGTGACACTAAAAAATGAGGTAGATCCTACGTAAACCTTGGTGAGAAATGCATCCTAGATGGGGAAGGTTTTTATATTCTAGAGTACAACCGTGATGAAACCACCCAGTAGTTTGTTTGATGGAGATTCCTGCCAACTTTACGATCATTTCCTCACTCCTATAGAGCGTGATATGCAGGTAAATCCTACAAGATACATGGATGAGTTAGCAAGGAGGAAACATATTAGGAACATACACCCCTCTAATCGGAAACGGAACTATGACATCCCCTGCTCGTATACGATGCTCCCATCGTATAAAATTTGGAGATCTGTTTCCGTTAGCCAAGCTGCTAACAAGAGGCCGTCCACCTGATGTCAGACCCTTGATGGTGAGCAAGGCTCCACGTGGGAGGAATGGACGTGGCATTCATCCCTTCTCCCTCGGGATCTACCTAGTTGCGGAAGCGCATGAATGTCCTTAGTTTGACAAACATATCGGAGCGAGCCCATTCTACTATTTAGAAAGAATAAAACATTAGAATCTTTAAATTGATGGCAATAATATATATGAATTGCCACGGTGGCATGAATTTAATGCCTGCTTAGGTCCGGAAAACAAGATCACCACCATTGTTTTATTATAAACTTCTCCATGTTTTTTTATATAATTTCCTCAACCACTACTTTACAAAAAATAAAATTTGTTCAGTCTATAAGTCTCCCCCTTTCGGCTTTATATCCACTAGAGCACTGAAACCTATGGTTTTCCCCTAGTGCTCTAAAACAATTTTTTCTTGCCAGGTTGAGTGTCCACCAACAAGTTTTACAATCACGTCCAAAACGTAGACTCCTAAACCCCCCCGAGTTATTGGAATGGGAATATCCTACCTGTGTCATGTCGATTTACTATCGTTAGAAGATTTTAACCTCCACATACCTTCATGTCGTCTTGATAAAATGTCTGGAATACGTAAATGTAGGTTTGTTCTTGTGGCTTTTTTTCATTTGGTACAAGGCATGAGCTCCCACAAATATTGCTAAACTGTATGCTCATATGTTGCATATGTTGTCTTATATCTATATCCTTCTATATATAAGATTACTAGTTTTTGGAATTAGTGACGCTTTTTGGAACGCCGAAAATATCTATATATATGTAGTTGTATTTCCTCGCCATGTAGAAGGTGAGAGAAGAAGACCGTGCAAGGCAGATCCTTCAGACGCTTGGTTAGACACTTGGTTGCATGAACTGTCTTTCAATGGGTGGTTGTTTTTAGGAGTCACAATTTTGCTCAGCCCTTGCGGTTCCATTTATTGTAGAAGTTCCCAATGGAATAATATTAGAGCACTCAGAAGGAATAAAGAAGCCGATTGTGCATATATTATCAAGGTCAAGATTAAAGGATCATCAATCAGCGTTCAGCTTTTGAAGTCTTCCTGATCTCCAATCTTTCAGATTATACTTTGGAGCGGCTGTCATTGGATGGCAGTGAGAAGGGTTGTTTTATATCTCTCCTGTAAAAATATTCTTCTCGTAAGAAAGATTCAAAGACTTGTCAACTAAATCCCCAAACACACATAATGTTCAAGTTAGCAAGAAGCACATCAATGACCAAGGCACTCAAATTAAAATACCAACTCAATTTCAAAGCAAAGTAACCAAAATTAAAAAATAAATACCGACTAAATTCCTACTTGTAAGCTACCGTGTGGAATTGGAATTTTGCGGTATGGCTTCTAAATAGCAAGAAAATTTTCGGCTAAAATTAGTCATTTTTGGTAAAAATGAAAGGGGAGTATGCAGTTGGTAGGCTGGCTGACCTAGGAAACCTGCTGCTATACCCAAAAATTTTTCCCGAATAAAGCTGTGGCCCCTTATCTAAAAGGCTAGCCTATCCATTAAGAAATCTGAGCTGGATGTGGTTTATAAGCCATTCGATCATGATCTAGATCAATAGACGGTCTTCAAAATTCGATGGCCGTTCTGGACCGTGGCCTAGGAGATGCTCCACAAAGGTATGGATCGTCACCTATGGTTAGATCAGAAGATGCTTCACAAAGGTAAATCAGGGTTTTCTTTGATCCTATTTATCATATCTCTATCCCAGCCTTAATTAAGATCATAGTTCTCGGCATCACAGCATAATGACGTCCTGGCATTTGAGACGTGATTTACCTTGCCATACCATTTGCATTTCGGATTCTCACTTTAGTATAGATCAACATGTCTATTTGCCAGAGTTTGCTCTGTAATCTGTGCAAATTGATGTTTAGATGTGGTTTCTTCAGTTCTAGCTGCAAAGGCATGTGCAATGCATTCTTTAGTAAAAACCTCTGAATGACATAATTAAAAGTTTTATCTGATGAACAGGGCCTGAGTGATAATTTCTCTGGTGCTAGCTTTTATATGGCAATTATACAGTCTATGGCTTTTTCGTCAAATAAGAAGGAACGATTTGAACTCAATGCACCAGCATATGGCATTAATTTTTGGAATTTGAAGGACCAAATTTTGGGCACTGACACATTGTATAATATAGTGCTCTATTGAGAATTTTGGGGTGACTATTCAGGACAACAGTGGTAGTCAATTCAGATTCTGATCTACATACCTTAGAATCATTTTCTGCTGATGTGTTGCAGAACCAAATCTTCTATATGAAAACGCAACATTCTGTATCTCTAATGTGGCTACCCATCGGTTCTTCAGCCTGCCATTTCCTTCCTGGGTTTACCTTAATCAGTTATTATCAGCTCATTATCTTTGCAAACTGACAAAGAGCATATATGTGCTTGCACAAGATCAATTCTTGGTTCGTTTTTGAAGTTATGACGGTGCATATTGCTTTTTTACAGATCTTGAGCCTGCAGCAACCTGCTATGCTATTGCTGAAAGCTTATCAAAAGTAAAAATTAAAATTTTTCAGCCTGTTATCTTAGTGAAACAGATGTTTTTTAAATTCTTTTTAACCACCTTCTTTAGAGACACAAACCTCTTCTCTTGTGTCCCCTTGCGCCATAATTTCTCAAGCTGCCATTTATTTGCCTTATCCATTTGTTAAACATTTTACTTATTCTTCACCAGAACCGTGCTCAATGTGCCCTACGCGACTGAGCCGCCTTTGCCATGCATATCAATTGAACTGGTGCAGATACTACTTTTCTTTGATCTCAGCATGTATTTGCCTCTTTGCAATGGCAATGAGATATGAAGAATAAGCAATGTTTTACAGCATTTGTAACCACCTGATCAATTACAGCTAAATTATCAAAAGATGCATGTTAACTCCTTTGGCACATTATCCAAGCATTCATTATCAGATACTTTGGATCAAACCCCTGAGCTTTGTCTAAGTTGTCTCTTGAGGAGCAAGGTGGACATATATCAGATGTCGACCTTTAAAAATTCATTGCATTTATTTCTGTATTGTCTTACTGCTCCGTTATTTGCATGTTTAGCAAGAAACATCTCATTTTCGTTATACATAATCTCTTTCGGCAATTGCATCAGAATATATTAGTCACATTATGTTTAAGCCTCCAATCTTTTCTTGGATTATAGGGTCTATGCTTATACTCAGTATAATGGGATACCTCCGCATAATAGGCATCCTCTATACTAGTCGCTCGACGGAGTATTATAGTTTGGCAGCTCCCCAATTCTCGGAAATTGCATCAGAATATATTTGTCATATGCATATGCTCAGTATAATAGGATACCTCTGCATAGGGATTCTCCAAACTATTGACTAAGCTTCCCAAGCAGTACGATGCAATAGAATTGACAATTCCTTTTTGGAACAGTTAACTATTCATTTGGCATTACTTAATTTGTTTATTTGAAATTATTTTCTCGGTTTAGGCTTAGTGTGATTTAGCTAAACCATGTTGAAAATTAGTTGCTCGTGTCCTTTCAAGAAAGTCTTGTCGCTTCCAACTTCAAAAGGTGCATGAGTCCTGTAGCGGACCCTCTGTATTTTGTTTGGTGGATAATGCCTAACTCTCTAATTCTTTGTCATTGTAACTTTCTTTTTTTAGATACTTGTTTGAGGACTTCTCATTAATGGATGATATCGCGTTACACATATCACATATGTAGGTTTTTGCAGGCAGCTCAATGGGGTGGAAAGATTATTTCTTAACGGTCTCCGTATCTAAGAGACACTCCCGCGGCTATGGCTAACAGAGCTACTGCGGAACCATCTCCCATTATGAATATGCTGCACCAAAAATCCTTCTTGATAGTTGCGAGTTCTTCTTCATTCCCAGTAAACGGCCTGTGTTGGCTAAGTGCTTTTGAAAAATCATCTTGGCTTTTCAAATTGGGGAACCTTACTGGCCATATAACCAGGGCTCAGCCGATGTTGGCAGTACAAGCAGAATTGCGGAAATTTCTACTAACATAACCAGTAATGTGAGACATGAGATCCACATTTTTGTCTGTCACTCGAAAGTGTTGGAGGCGAGTCGTTAATGATGAAAATAAGCCTGGTGTTGAGAATCAGGCAGAGAAGACCGATAGACCTGTAAAGGTATGAACTTCTTTCTATATCATATTTCAACTTATAATGCAGACAACTGGTGCTTCTATTTACGAAATAAGTTTTCTGATATGCTGAGCTCAGGGGCAGAGGGATGGATTGGCTCAAGAGGCCCAGCAAAATGTAGCTAATGAATTGAGGGGTAAGGTTTATGATTTCATCTAGGATAATCTCCTAACAGCTTTGGCTATGTAATGCCCTCTTGAATTTTTGCAGTTCATAGACGGGTCCTTGTTGATATTACTGTGGAAATCGATGATGGGCATGAAGCGCATATGCAATTCAAAGAAGGTGATGCACCTGAGTCTTTAGCTGCAAAATTCTGTCATGACCATTCCCTGCCCAAGGAGATTGTGGAACCACTCACTGAGCACATCTGCAAGCACATTGCTGCAGCAAAACATCAAAATCACTTTGTTGCAGAAAAACATCAAGCTTGCAACTCACATCATTCCCGTGGACATGGGAGGTACAGCCCCAGTGCTTAAAAAATGCTTAGAAAGAACGGTTTTTTTCAGCAAGCACTATGATTGATAAATATATGGTTAGATTTGAATTTTGGATCTTAAAGTTATGCACACTGTCCTAGATTACAACCTGTTCATCCCCATCCCCTTATGGACAAACCATATGAAGCGGGTTTAAACTGATATGAATATGAAGTAGGTTTGAACTGATATGAATAATTCACAGGAAAGAAACAAGCATTGAAAATAGATTTCATATCAAGGAAAACCAAGAAGTCCAAGAATATGGATCTTGTACAGCTTGTGCAAATTCTAGGTTCAACCGCAAAGAGATGGACGAAAGATCAAAATCTCCTAGTACTGCTGGGATATCAGAACGTCTGCTTTCGCCCACTTTTGCAAGCTCTTCAAAAACGCTGACACTGAATAACCAATCAAGACAGCATAAGAGAAGCTCTGAATTTTCAAAGAAAGAGGTCACTCTTTGCTCTTATGTGTAATGTGTAATGTGCAGCTGTAATTAGGAGCTGCTGCTGTTTTCAATATGTTCTTTGTCTGCCGAACAGGAACTCTTCTTTTCACGCCTTCATGCTGAATATTTTTCACATAATGAAAAAATTGAACAAGTCAGGAAATTGTACATGGAGGACTATGAAAGGAAGATTAAAGAGATGAAGACTCCAGTTTCTAAAGTATGTAATAATCTAATCATCCCAAGTTTATCGACTTCGTTTTTGTAGATTTTATAATGTATTCTCATTCTAGTCAGTGGTGCATCATCCAAGAAGAGAAATGTTAAAGCAGCAGCGAACTTATAAAGTTGGGAATATGAACAGGGAACAGCCCCCAGCAGTTCAATTCCTTGCTGGAAGTTTTATTATATTATCTATTCAGTTTATTGTAGTGACCCCATCTGGTTGTTTATTTCTGCAACTCTTGGGCATCACAGTTACCGTGCTGTTTTTGTAAACAAATGCATTGACCCACTACGTTTATCTTGAACTCCTTATTCTTAGCATAGGGGGATGGAACAACAGAAATATTTGATAATTGAGAGGATGATGCAATGTTGCGATAGGGCGATATTGCCATATTATATTGGGAGTGTATCTATACTCAGTCTTTATCATAGGTTATACTTGACCTAATGTACAATTGTGCAATATGTTGTGTAATTTAGGTATCTTGCTTATGCAAAATTTACAAATTAAGGACGCTAGATCACCAAATGGCTAATATTGTTTCCATTACGTTGCGGAGAATGTACAATCTAATATAAAAAAAAAACAAGTTGAGGGCTGCTTGATCCATCTGAAAGTGCAATATATCTAAAAGAGAGGAGTTATAAGCTTAATGTTTTGGTCCTTTTAAATACCACTGTATGAACTGAATCTCCAAATGTTGCGAGAGAGATGTCTGACTTTAGTCTTGAACATCATTGATGGTCTGGGTGATACTGAGTTTGTCCTGTATTTGGGCAAGCTTTCTCAATTGGATTTGCAGCTATTCATCAGATATTGGAATAAGGCTGAAGAGAAATGATTACACATTATACAAAGATAGGCAGTTAAAGTATAATACTGCTCTTTGAAATGGATTGATTCTGTAAGTGCTAACATCTCACAGATACAGAGTTGCCTACAGGCAGCTATCAGTTTGGAAAAGAAGTAACAATTGTATTGTACAGGTTGGTTAAATGTTACTTGAACAAGTTCCATGAACACTTGAATGTTATGATTGAGGAGTTACAGAAGAGGAAAGAAACTGCTAAGACCCCTTAGTATGCTCATGGAGACAATTATAAGAACCCATGATGCTGGGTTGGACTTACTTAATACTTATGTTACATTAGTCTATGCACATGGCTTGAATTATTATCTAGTTTAATTGTTTTCCTAAAATATGATTCTCTTGTGCTGGTTAATGTGGCTCTCTAAGTTGGTGCAACAATTAGTTGCTCAATGCCAGTGACTCTTTATTTCATTCTTTTGAGTTGTTGTTTAGAAAGCAAGGAGAAAAAGACGGCTCCGTGAAAAATTAGCCAAGCAGTACCAGAACTATGGTGAGCTTTTATATGAAGATTCAATCCATCTGGAAAAGAAGAAACAGCAACTTATTGAACTCAAGCAAAGGGAACACCTAGAGACGGAGTTGAAAGAGCTAACAGATAAGCCTGAAATCAGGTGACTTCCTCTCTCAACCTTGATGTGCAGAATCCTGCTGTTTTCACAAATATATGCAAATGTGTCTTCACGGTTCTCAATTGCCAAGTCAAGAAAAGTGTTGTTAGACTTGGAAGTTTTATCCTGATGGCTATTGCCACCTTTCTGACGCATCTTGTCCATGGATACATCTTTTTAGTTCCTATAGTGCCCCTGTGTACTTCACAATTGTGTCTAGTAAGGCGTTGTAACAGCAAGAAAAATGTTTTGTTATGTCAGGACTAATTGTGCCAAATTGTCCTGCATGTAAAGTGAGGTGGCCAAGAAAATGAAATCAGATGAAAAGAGCGTTTGGGACCGGCTTACACATATTGGAGCTAGAACCAGAACACAATGCCGTATGAGAGATTTGCAAAACGAGGTTGGTCTCATGTGAGCTTTTTATATGGGATAAATGAATCAAACTCCATTTTATTTCTCTAGTTAATCTAGCTGTTTGATGTGATCTTTGATTTTTACCACTTTTTCCCAATTACAGTTTGTGCACCTATATAAGAGAATACTTCATCTGGCCCTGCATATGTGACGGTCTTAAACTTTTTCAGAAGCTTCCATTTGATGGCTAAAACCTGTTTAATTCTATCTCGCTCTTAGACTAGAATCAACATTTACTTCAACAGAATTGCAACAATGTATCACTTATAGCTGAATCTGAGTTGGTTAACCATCAAATTTGGCAACAGTTTGAGCCATTGTTGTTTCCGGTACTTCAGATATGATGTTAACAAGTAAAACACCCTCATACTTTTTTTTTGCTATTACTTAAATGTGTGTTATGAGCAGAAGTAAGTAATGTGATTAGGTAAAATTATGTAAGTCCTAAATTATATTATAATTCGGCCAGGCCATGGAGCTGGAGATGATGGAGTGTACTTTCAGACCGCAAATAAGCTATTATTCGAAACAAGTTAAGGAAATAGATCTGCAGGGAAGATCTTGTTTTGATGTGCTATTTTCAGATGCGGAAACTCGTCATAAACGGTTTAAAGAAAATGGCCAGCGGTATCCTGAAGGGTTAGTATAAGATGAAAAACCACACAGACGTTTATAACAGTGCAATGTAAAACCTGACAAAGGTGTTGTTATGGTACACATGGAGTGAAACATAAGATTTAGATGAAAGAGTGCTGATATTTCCAGGTCTTTCCAGGTTTACATTTCGACCATCCATTAATAAAAAACATCTACCTCCTTATACCTCCCCTTTGAGTGGAAGCAATGTGTTTGATAGATTGCTCAAATATAATGATTGGCTTACACAAAAGAAAAATGACATGAAACAAGACCGACAAAAGCTTGTAGATCCAATGACAGGTCAGGAGTACTTCAGGCCCCTCATAGGGCGCAATCCTCAAGCTGTAAGTGTTATTTTTTACCTTACAAATTCAGAATATTATCGTGTAGTACATTGTTTCATGAATTAATCAATATCTTGTGCAGAGGAAGGCGGATGTTGGGCCAATTGGGGATTTCTTATACAGTCTATGGTCTAATAAAGATCACAAACGGAGAGAGCAGATCGAAAAGTTCCAGGAGGAAAGAAAGGAGCTTGCAAAAGGCCACTATCTCACACCAAATTCTGAATTGCTGCTAAGAAAATCAACAGAAAAAAGACTACATAAATTGTTTTCTGATCTTGACAATGATAAGGTTATGATTTTTTATCCTTGTTTGATATTGTGGCTTTCCATAACTTGGTCCTTAATATAAGGTCCTATAGGATGGCTATGTCAAACTGGTGAATGCGGACAGGGAGCACCTTTCTGACGAGTTAGCTATCGAGATTGCAGAGGTGAAGAAGTTGGGGGTTGACTTCTCTCGACCCTTGGACTTTCAAAATTTTGCAGAGCTTATGATTAGTGCCCAGGTAAGTCATACATGCTTCTTTGTGGGTGCATATCCGAATAATAATTTGCATTGCAGTGGTTTATCAATGTCAAAGATCATAACAATTTTCCAACATTTAAGAGTATGCGAAATGTTACGTTTGAGGATATAACTACCATTGCATGAGCTAGAGAGTACGATTACACAAACACTATTGCCAAAGATCATATGAAATGGGGCTAGCTCCCTACATATAGCTGTATACTGCAAATATATAGTTCTGCTAATCCTGTGTCTGTGGCTCTAATTGGTCATGGAGTCAATAGAGGATGAACTTGAACTGCATTGTCGCATTGCAAGTGAATATCTATAATGCTCATTGGCAAATACAAATCAGGTTTAACTTTGACATGTTCAATAGAAAAAAAGACATTTGCAACCCTCGTACACAAGGGCTCTGAGGAAGCAAATTTCTCAAAACAGAGCTTTTCGTTTGAAGATAAATCCAGTCTCTCGTAGTTTAGCATCAAGGAGAGGAAGGTTCAGGTATTATGAATATTTTCATGCCAGCTTTGCAAATAATGCTTGGATTGCTTGACTCCATTTAATATTTTGCAGGTCGGGAAGGCAATGGTACAAGCTGATTTTATCCGAAAATGAAAGACGTCAGTCCAAAGTAGAAGCTTTGAGAAAAGAAAGAGACGAAGTGGAGATGGCTAAGTGCTCATTTCGACCAGCAATTGGATCCCAAAGGTCCAAAAATCGTCCTCTGGTAGTTATAACAAGCAGAATCATGCTTTTGTATATTCACACTGGTACTTAGACCTTATTGCAATTTAAAAGGGTTTGGCCAAAGTGGCTGTCAACAAAACATTTCCAAGTACAGAACCCATGGTCGAAGAAAGGGAAGACGACGATATGCACAGTTTCATCTTCCATCATGATCGTTCACCTTTTCCACATGATCACGATCTATCTGGTAATGTAGTGTATGGCAGTTTTTAGTTTGATAAAGCTAATACAATATGTCATCCTCTAAACTTGGTGTAGACTACATTATTCATAAAGTTTGAAATCTGTCCAGGTGAGGAAATTTCAGCAGATATATCCGACAAGGAGCCAACTAAATCTACGTTTGGTTTGCTTAATGCTTTTAAGAGTTTAGTGGGCAACAAGCATAGCAAGAAGCCAGATGAAGGATTTGAAACACCAGATGGTGCTGAAGAGGAGGTTGATTCAAGTGTAGTTCAGACTCCAGGTGACACTGATCAAGATATTGATTCAAGCGTGGTTCAGACACTAGGGGACACTGATGAAGAGATTGATTCAAGTGCAATTCAAACAGAAGGAGACAAATCTGAATTTGGGCAAGAATCAGACTTTACCATGAGTGATGTAGGCAGCTTTGAAATTTTTGATGATCCTTATTTGAGTGGTTTTCCAGAACCGTAATATTCTTGGTCATAATCTTAGTTGCCCGTATCTTTTTCTTTACGAATTGATCAATTCAAATAATTTTCTATTCAAACTATAAACCAAGCTCATTTTGCTGGGCTGTAAGAGGTTTTTTTGCTCCCTTTGACTTTTGCTCTACCCCCTTCTTCCATTTTCCTCATTTTTCTTATACATTTCCCTATTTCCTTTTCTCTTTTCTAGTTTTCTCTATTTCCTTTTTCCCGTTTCTAGTTTTTTCTATAAGTTCCTTTCTCCCCCTCCCCTCCCCTTTCTATTTCCCCTTTCCTTTTTTTACTTTTTCCTTAGATGTTTTTTTTTTTCCTATCATTTTCCTCCCTCTCCCACCGTTTCCCTTCCCTTTTTTTCCCTTTTCCCTTTTCCCATGCCTTCCCATTTCCCCATCATTTTCATCTTCCTCATGTTTTGGTATTATGTGAATGTCAAGATTCAAGTTTGTTAGTTTTGTTCAACTAAGTAAAGTTATAAGAAGTAATCAAGGCACCTTGTATATCGTACTAAGAATTGCAAGTAAAATCTTGCATGTTCCAGATTCCCTTCCATATCTTTCCAGACTGATACAAATTCATTGCTAATCAGGTTTTGGAACTAATGTTTTCGGCGGCCTTGGCCGTCGGGATAAATTTTTTGTACTTTTAACTCACAAGTCTAGTCAACTCAAAGAGCTTACAAAACCCTCACATATGCAGATGATCGTTGGTTGAGGTGCAGTACCTTATTCAGCTCTTTCAAGTAGAACTGACACAAAAATAATCGTCCAATTATTTCAACCTAAATGAAAATATGGTCAAGGGACAATACAACTATTAGGTTCATGGAATCATTTGATATTCTCAACATTGACATGCTTGTAAACTCTTCAGGGCGGGGTTTTTTGTATTCTGGACAGTAACAGGCTTGTTGTGTTATTTTTTGTAGGTCCGATAGACCATTGGGCCCCTGGATGACAAAAATCTATTCAAATCCCAACATGCTTTTATCCATGAATGCAGATGGGTTGTAAATTATATAGTATATTGGTACATTGATCTCTGATTCTTCAGAAGTTTTATTTCTTTTTTTCGTACTAGCATTTGAAGAGTGTGGAATTATGAAGAGTATGCGTCTTCTAGTAGCTTAGACCCTTATGTTAAGTGAGGAAAGTGAAGAATCCTAGTACTAATTTAATTTGGTGGGGGTTCAATATACTTCCATTTTGTTGCATGCAAGGAAAGCCAGATGTTATGATTTTGATTTGGTTTGTTTGGAAGGAAAGCCAGATGTGATTTTGATGGGACATTTGGTTTATTTGTTGCTTATGTTACAAAAGCCAAGTGTTTGACTTATCATGGGCAATGGATGCAAATCCTTGATCAAGGGCTAGACTTAAGCAATTAGATGAGTTAGGGCCAGATCAAAGATCATAGCCAGGAGGCACAATGTGAAATATGTAGTGAAAAGAAGAGGTAATATCAAAGGCGCTATAGCCAATCGAGTGTCATTTAGGTTTTGATAATGATATTCTCTTTCTTTACAACTTTTTTTTGCATGCGAGAGGCAGAATACATATTCTTCTTCAACAGCCAACTCAGCATTTGTGAATGGTCGTTAGATAATGGAGTCAAACTCATTGAATTGAGTGGAGGGTCCTGAGGAAAGAATCGGCAATCTGCACAGCCTTTTACTGATGGCCAGACAAATCCAAGGGTTGGAGAGAAATGTGCATAGGCTACAATACATATTAAACTGACAAAAGCGACAAAGCAACAGACTGGTATATCAAGTGGGCGACTACAACAGATGCTGCGTAAAATCTCGACTACAACAGCTTCCATGCCTCCCCAAACAAACGCACTTTCATAATTTTTCATAATTATGCACACAGCAATTCCGGACACCGTAGTTACGTGTCAATCCCAAGCTTAAAATGTAGTCAACACAAGTCTGGAAGCAAATACGGAGGCCTTTTATTTGACAGCACAAAACGTAAAAGACAAGTTCGGTGAGATGTCCGGTGCAATATGCCACGATCTCCGCCCACAAACTAAATCCAGAAATATTTTCTTTCCTTTTGCACCGTCTGTTCTCGGCCTTCACATCTTATTAATCTATATATAATAATTTATCTACCATCAACGTAATGCACAGTAGGTTCAAATTAGGTAATAGGGAATCCGCGGCTTGAGGATTTTCTGCCCGAGAAAATTTTGAGGCGGCTCTGCCAGCTAAGGCGGCGCACGAGCGGCGGAGGCTGGCGGTGCCGCCGAAAAATTTTCGAGGCAGAAAAACCGAGAATAGTGGATTCCCTTACGTAATGAATGGGAGGTTCAAATTTCCACCCAGACTTCTACTTTGTGGCACCCTGTGCTCTGTTCCGGCGGTTGTGTAGAAGATCATCAAAACACCATAAACAATTGTGATAGAATGATCCATTGATCAGAGGAAAAACGACAAAATTACAATTCTTGAAAGCCACAATCCCTGTTTCCTGATTTCTAAGCAAAATTACACTTCTTGGAAGCCACAACCCCTGTTTCTTAATTTCTAAGCAAGCTCTGTATTCCTACTCTGTTCTGCTCTGCCCTTTGTTAGCCTTTTTTTTCGCAAATCTTTGTCTCTACTCCTTAATCTGTGCCA
>JAANSK020001801.1:0-18876 GCA_011763485.2 Isoetes engelmannii
GGGCTGCATGCAAACGTCAAAATGTCAGTAATGGCAATAAATTGGGAATTCTCGACTCGCGAGTCGAGAATGCCCTTCGTAAACAAAAATCCATGTGCATCCGATAAGCATCACAAGCTAGGAAATTCTCGACTCGCGAGCTACGATATTGAGGAATGATGGGCATTCTCGGCTCGTGAGTCGAGAATATCCAGCACTCCTTAATAAGGCATAACACTGCAAGGAAAAACTAGCATACACTAAGGGATCTTAAGGGACATGCCGGGCATTCTCGACTCGCGAGTCGAGAATGCCATTCGTTATTGAGGAACGCTGGGCATTCTCGACTCGGGAGTTGAGAATTCCCAACATTCCTAGATAAGGGACAAACTAGCGTACACTAAGACATTCTCGACTTGGGAGTCGAGAACGACACTATCAATACGAATAAAGAAATAAAGGGAAATTACCTGATGTAGCTCGCACTTGCTGCGATTGTATTTTGACAACAGCTGATACTGGCCAGCTCCTCTGGTGGTGTTTCAGCTGCCAAGATCCTGCAACCCCTATACTTATACAATTTCTGGATATGTGTAGGGCATTTTGGCTCCTTTTTAAGAATCTGTTGCGCCTTTATCGAATGTTGCCCATCAACAATGTAAAACTTGACCCACTTACTCTCTAAGTCTTCCAGAGTCTTCCAATGGTACAATTCACCTGTATTTTTGTCATAAGGAATGACTATAGCAGGGGATGGCTCTGCTATTGGGTTTTTTATCATGGACTTCAGGATTTTCATCATGTGCTCGCTATTGTATTCCCTATGATTATATAGCACCGCATCCCCTGAGCACAGCTTCAAGCGATCCACTGGTGAAGTCAAGCAATTGCAAAGTGAAGCTATGGAGGTGGTGATGGACGAAGGCAGGTAGCTTCTTGCCGAGATGAGGGACGTGTTGGCCGAGCTTTCTCTTGAAAGGTATGTAGAGACCCAGTCCTCTGATTTGAATTTGATGGAACGTGTGATGGCAACGCCGGCCTCGCCCGGATCATTGCCTGCAAGCATGCCTCCTCTGGAGACTGCTTCTGTGATGTTTGGGGAGTCTGCTTGTGGGCCGGATGCTGGCCCTCAAGTGGCTGCCATGCTTTCTGTAGGGCCAATTCGGCCTCCTGTATGCTTGGAGCAAGAAGCTAAATTATGCAAATTAGAGCGACGTTTATTTTAATAGCTCTAGCCTCTCTGTATGAAGGAGGATGAAGGCGTGGAATATCTTCATTTTACAGCCCTCCCCCCCCCCCCCCACACAAACGTGGCACGCATCCAGACCATCGATTTTGCAAATGAAGGGCTGTGATACATGCACGTGGAGGAGGGGGGGGAGGGCTGCTGCAAAACGAATTCTACCCCAACACCGCAGTTGTATGTATAAAAGAACCCACAAATTTTGGAAGCTCTGCTCTGTTGCTTGGTTCTTCTCAGTTCTGGTTACTGAAGTAAGATGATTAAAACACGAATGGAAAAAGTGAATCAAACCTTTATGCGGGCTTCACCAACAGGGATTAACGCAAAAGCAGACTCCCATCTGAATGCATTTTGCTCTCATTCTTGAAGCATGTATTATCCGAGGTACATCTCTTGAAGATAGATCCGCCATAGCCAGAGCAGATCCGCAATGGACAGAAGGGAACAAAATCATCCCAGCTAACCTGGTTTCATCTATCGGAAGTCGAATACCCTGCCTTCAGAAGGGCTTCTTGACTATGGCGAAGCAGAGAGAAATCTTTATATAGCTTGATGAAGGAATCAAAGCAAGCAAGGGATTGCTTGTAGAGCAAGAAAAATCTAAAGGCAGGGACTGCTCTCTGACGGATTCATGTCGAGGATGCAACAATTACTTTTTAAGGTCTGGAAATGAAGGAAGGAAGGAAGGAAGGAAAAATATACGTGTCAAGTGCCAAGGTTACTCTCAGCCCATAAATATTACTTTTCTATTTTGTGCTAACAAAAATTGGAAAGAATTACATAAGTAGTGAAAATATTTTCCTTATCCTTATGATACAATGATCCTTACGAGATCAATGCTGGAAAAGATTAGTCGGAGTTTGATAACCATGTTTGGGTACTGGTTTATCGAGTGAGGTCATAGTTATTTTGGAAAAGGAGAATCCACATACCTACCAGCCATGATCGTTGGACATAGTTAGACAGTCTACAATTATCCATATTTGAGTGTTTTTCCTTACAGTCCTAGTTAAAGCAGTATGGAGTTAGAAATAAGAAGGCAGTATGGAGTTGGACACATCGTTGCCCTCTTCAGGGGGAGAAAGCCTATTTTCTGCAACAATATTTGGTATGACACTGTGGAGTTTACCCCTAGTGCCCATGCCAAGAAAGCCTTAGCCTTTTGTATTCGTTCTCGTCATTTCTATATGGTGGCAAATATGATCGGGCCCCACACTTCAATCCCATACAATAAAACTGGCTCAACCAAAGCTCAGAACAGGCAGTGACTGATGATCCCAAGCATACAACTCTGCATGGTAACCACTGTTCTGCATGGCATATAACGCCTTCAACCCGCAGCAATACGCAACTGCACGCAGCTATCCCAGTGTGTGGTAGTGGAGAACTCAATTCCCAAATACTTGTATGTGGGAGTCGCTTCCACATTCTGCCCCTGATATGTGAAGAAAAGGTGGCATTGGATGGCGAGAGGACGACATGAGCGTGACTTTAGTTTTAGCCAGGTTAACTTGCATGCGTATATAGTGGCAAAAAATGCCGAGGGTGTTCAGGTGGCGCTGCATGTTCTGGGTGTGGGCCAAAAGGTCCACATCCTGACAATGTGATGTAGCAGGGGGGTGCCTATTCCCCTTCGTTCGGCTAGCCACGGTTCCAACTGGTCAATGTACAGGCCAAGGCGAAAGGGGACAACCCTGGTGCACTCCAATACTACTGACCAGTGGTTGTCCTGAGGTGCCAGACGTCCTGAACATGCCTCGTACAACCTGTATATTGCATTCTGCAAGTTTATAGGGGTCCCAAGCTGCCGCAATTTGTCCCACAACTTTCCTCGAGGTACCGTGTCAAAAAGCCTTGGCGAAGTCAACGAAACAACAGTAGAGACCTGTCGGCGGTTCTTGCTATCCTTGATGATGGCTCTCAGGGTGAATATATGGTCAATGGTAGAGTGGCCGGGACGGGAGCTTGTCTGGGTGAGAGTGCGGACATCTGCGTCCTCTGCCCATATGGTTATCCGCTTCTCGATAATGGTTGCCAGGAGTTTCGCAAAGAGAGAGCTGACCATTATAGTGCAGTAGTTGGCCGAACAGTGAGGGTTCACCGGTCTTCTATATGGGGACAACCCTGTTGCAAGTCCACTGCGGAGAAGGACCTTCTTGCAGTGCTTTATTGAATATTGTTGTTAGTACAGGCACTATTGGCGGCCCGACCCATTTGAGGAGTTTCGCCGACATACCATCCAAATCTGTTGCCTTCTCATTAGCCAGGCGTTGGAGGCCCATGATTACATCGTCCACTGTGATGACTAGTGGTAGTCCCGTCTGTGGAGGAATTGGTGTCTGACTGCATAAAGGATTATATAGCTATTGCAGGTATTGGACCCATTGCTCTGCAGTAATGTTTTCTACAATTTGACATGGCTTCCTCAGCACTTCTATTCAAAATCCCCTGGAGTGACGTTCTAAGCGGTAGAACATTTATTGTTGGTGTTCCGCAAGATACATAGCCTTCTTGTTCTTGAGGAATCTGCAATATTGGACAATGGCCTGGGGACGCACTATGGGGTCAATGACCTGGCGAAGCTGGCATTTGAATTCATGACATTCCTCATCAAACCATCGATTATGAGGGAAGGTGGAAGTTCGGACTTGCCCACATGAGCAGACTCTACCGATGCATGTGTCTGCGGCTGCCATGGGTAGCTACATCCAAAGGAACTTACACCCATATGTTCCATCTGGATTTTAGATCAAACATACGCACTACACATTATCCGAGCCAGGTACTTTTGAAAAGTAATACATGTGGAAAATATATTGAACCAGCAACTATGAGCAAACAAAAGGGACATGACTAACTAGTTAGTAAACGATAATATCTCTACCAATTGCACTTCAGATATTATTTTACCAGCAAGGAATTGCTTCCACGAATATTCCTTTGTTGGGAGGGGGGGGGAGGAGAGGGGGTTCATGATGCAAGGACGGGCAAGTTAAGGACAAGTTTGGGGAATGAAAAATTTTCTTGACATAGTTGCCTAGTGCTGGAACCTTGTGAGATTAATGGAATTCAAAACTTCATATGAATCTCTTGAAGAGAGTTCAAGAGTAGAATCAATGGAAAACTTTTGATAAGGCCAAAGCTATAACATTGATAGTTCAATTTGAATGGAGAGTGCTATTCTTCACAAGGTCAAGTAGTTGTAGCATTAGTAGTTCGAATTGAGTTGCAATTGCTCAGATAAGGCAAGTATAGTGATTGTGCTTCTGAATTGATATAGTCGGAAGATGGGGCAAGGTTATGTACTTAATCGTATAAACCTCTAGTGAGCATTCATATGTCGAAAGCATAATTGTATCACTTAGGATGTGATATTATAAGTCATGTGTAGTGTAACCATGACAAATTGTATGCTTGACTAGTGGCACGAGCCTTAGTACAACGTGTACACATGGGTAAGATACCTTAGTTATTGAGGTATGAATAAAGCATAAAATATTTTACTTATGATACAATTTTCCTTACGAGATCAATGGTGCATATGGAATAGATTAGTCGGTGTTTGATAACCATGTCCGGGTACTGGTTTATTGAGTGAGATCATAGTTATTTTGGAAAAAGAGAATCTACATACCTACCAGCCATGATCGTTGGACATAGTTAGACAGTCTACAATTACCCATACTTGAGTGTTTTGCTTTACAGTCCTAGTTAAATCAACTATAAAATCCATACTTATACACTCCCATCTTTGCAATGGGTATAGGTTGCAATAGTCCCAAAGTACGCCCATGATCAACTTTAACAATTTGGCATGTTAAACAATGAGAAACCAACTCCTTGACCTGATCTTTAATGTCTGACCAATAGTAGTGGCGCTTGACATATGGAGTCAGTATTGTCAGGTCAAAGTCTAGCTCCCTTGCTAGCAGATATAAAATTGTCAATGCTTGCAGAATCAATAAGAACAACCACATTCTTTTCCTTGGTTCTAGCTAGAACAAAAATAACTTTACCAAAAAAAACTTTAGAAGAAACATTTAGCATAGTTTCCTCCCTTGTAATAACTAAAAGCATCTTCACTCCACCACCATCCGATGGCATTGGCATTTTTAGAAGTTCCAGCTACAGTCTTTTTCGATTTTTGCAGCTTAGGGTATTCCATAGCATAATGGCTCATGCCTTGGCAGTTATAACACTTTATAGCGGCCTTCTATTGAGTGGAATCCTTAGACTGCCCCGCAGCCTTTTTGTTGGACTGATTCCTTTTTCTCTTCTTAGCAGACGGCGCTCCTTCAGAAGTACCCTTGGTCTGCTTAGACTTTCAATCAAAAGTCTTCTTGGCCTTCTTAGTTTCCTAACGGCCAATCAACTTCCTTGCAAGCTCAACAGCTTCCTCGAACCCCTTGGATTTCACTTGCAAAAGATGGATTTTAATAGTGTTGTCCTTTCAACCATTCACAAAGTGGTCTACCCTCATCTGAGGGATAAGGTCTGGAAGTCGTGCAAACAAGCCTCGGAGCTTGCTAACGTATTTCTGTAAAGTCCCGATTTGCACGGACTCTTTGCGTGATAAGAGTGCATGCCGGCTGTCAAATTGAGGTGCATACTCGTCTTTGAAGCTTACAAAAGTCCTTTCGACTTAAGAGAAGTGTAGAGCACCTTTGCTCTATCACTTTTCTTAGTTGCCGAATAAAAAAGTTTCATGCGACTGAACCAAAGCATAGCATCCTCTGGTGTACCGGTTCCATCAAACTCAGGCATCTTTCCAATGCCTTTACTTCCTCCTTGGAGAGTCCTTCTAGAGACCCTTCAGAAGGCTCACCAACCGGGTTAACATCTAGTTTAGCAATCGGGTTAACCGTATCCGACACAGTGCGACCAACTCCTGGTTGTGCACTTGGACCAGCTCGGCCCCTAGCAGTACCTCGGACTGCTTGGGTTCCAATACCTCTAGAGTTTTGCATGAACCTTTCAAGGGACTCCTTAAAGCGCTGCTGTCTAGTGTGGTTCTTAATAATCCAACGGTTCATTTGCCTTTGCATGTTGTCCAAAGTTCGAGCAATTAATGATTGTTCATCCCTTGGCTCTACAAGTATAGTTGTAGTTACTACTGTTGCAGTTGTAGGCATAGATGTCGTAGAGATAGTGCTCCTAGAGCCTCCTTCATCATTAACAACACCTTCTCCACTTGCTGCTAAATTCCCATATGGTGTTATAGTAACAACAACCGGATTGATTACTGGCGGTACTTTGGGTACACTGACTCGTGGTTGTGCTTGAATTAAACCATAATCAAACACAGGCAGATCATCCAAATGGACACCCTGGAGTACTGGTACAATAGCATCAGTTATCGTCAGCAAACCATCAGTTGGTTATGCCATACCTTGAGTTGGATCAGCCATAGATCAAAACCGACGCTCAGATACCAAATTATCACAGCCTACTAGTGTAGGTTCAGTTGGGCTATCAAGAACTCCCAGAGTTCCCCACTCCACGAGTTCCCTGAACTCCCCATGCTCAATTGATTACTAATCCCTTGGATTAGTGTGTAGCCCATCTACAAGAAATAGTTCAATTGATTACTAATCCCTTGGATTAGTGTGTAGCCCATCTACAAGAAATAGTTCTATCTCAAGGACTAGTACTGCAACAGCATTATTGCTCAAGAATGAGCAAGATCACACAGACATCGAGATCACTATGATAGCTATTTTCAGGAATATATATGGCGTAGGAAAAATTTTGGTCCTGGAAATGCATTCTAGAAGCTCTGTGAATACATACAAGTTGTACTATAATCCGCATTGTAATTGATGTTATATCATATTTAATGTTAATAAATAAAAAACCTTCGCCCGAATTCTACTAGCAAACGGGGAACAACAGCGGTTCTTTTTGTGTCTAAGAATGTCCCCTATTATTGACGAATTATTTTTCCTTGCAAGCATTTTGTGCTTTGCATGGTGGGCGGGATCATAGCCACTAAATTCGTCCACAGCTCAACTATTTGTTCATATAATTTAATCGTATGGTTCCTTCAAATTGCCCACAAGTTGTATGCTCTAATGATGTTCCAGATTACTTGAGTAATAGGAACATCCCCTATTTCGTACGGAGCATCATATTCACCAAAGGAGGGTTGATTGATCCCTTCCCGGTACCACGCAATCTGAGTACGAGTATATTCAGATAAGTCCCATCTCCATTCCTGACATTACCGTGTGCCACGAAATTTTATTCGCTATATTCAAGATTGTGATTTGACGCAATATTTGTATACTTTTCTTCCAGATAAATTGAGTCTGCCTGCACATCCAAAAGATGTGTTGGGTTACCAATTCTTTACACCAGTTTGCAAAGGAAATAGGAAGGGGGTTGTCCCCTTACGAACAGCTGGGAAACAGTGCTTTTGTTAGTTATCAGCCACAAGATATGCTTGACTTTCAAATGGCACCCATTATTCCAAATAGGAAAAATTACCAAAATACCATTAAAGTTTGCCAAAATTACCAAAAAGCCACTAAACTCAGTGGTATTTTAGGAAAATTGGTGATATCGTTTTCCTAATGATCTGAATGCAAATGTGTCATTTAGATGAATTGTAAATTAAACTGAGATCTTTCCAACGAGCATAAGATCATTTAATTCTAAGACCACAATCTCAAGTTATGAGATTTTTCATTTCTCAAATTTTGAAGAACTCAAGAGCTCATAACTTGAAATTTTTAACTCCAATTCAGACAATCTTAAGCTTGTTGGAAAGATCTCAACTTAATTTACACTTCATCTGAAGGGCACATTTGCATTTAGATCATCGAACAAAAGTTATGGCTAGTCCCAAAATACCACTGGGTTTAGTGGCTTTTTGGTAATTTTGGAAAAATTTAATGGTACTTTAGTAATTTTCCCTTCCAAATAAGCTTCACTAGAGCTTTTTTTTTCCAGAATGCTCATTAGGCCCAAGGAGGTGGCTTTAGTGAGCAGTTTAGATGTTTTGATTTGCTGCAATTGCCTACATGATCCTTCCAATTTTTGGTGTAAACCCAAAGAAATCAACCTTGTTGGGGGTTCGATTCCCTGAGCTCTGTTTTGTTGGAATCCTGATTTGTATCAGACATGAAATATTGACTTGTATAATGACCATTGGGTTTGTTTTTTATATGCCTCCTTATAAATTGGGTCAAAATGGGACTATTTGACCCCATTTGACTTGCTTGCAATGGACCGTAGAGCTCGTGATGGGATATTCTGCAGGATATGACATGATCTAATGGCCAAAAAAAAATTAGACACATCCAAGCCACCCTAATATTTTAGAACTTTCTAACCAAAAAAAAATGGTTACAAAAATCAAATTTGTGGATCCCCGCGGGGTCTTTCTTCCTTCAGCTTGTTTTTCAGGGCTTGCAAAGAATTATAAACTTTTTGCTCCAGGTTGTGTTCCAACAGCTTACCTTCTACAGAATATGGCCTGCATCCACAAATAGTTATATATCACGTCATGCACACTTCCTCCGCCTGAAAATAGACTATTTTGTGAAAACTACATACTTATCATCGAGTAAAAGGAGCTCCAATTCCTTCTTCGCTTCTTTGATCTGGCAAACCACAAACGATTGCTTAAGAAACTAATGACAACTACAAAAAGCAGTCAAATAAAAATATCTGATATGACATGTTAAATGGCAACTTGACACACAACTTGACACACCTGTAAGATGATGCATATGAATCAAAATTGTCCTGATGGCATGCAGCTAGATGCGAGTATTAATGCTAGAATTCAAGTTAATGCTAGAAACTAATGGCCAAGTTAGCGTTACCAAGGGAGATGTCACTTTGTTGAAAAATCTTGACGGAACTTATTAAGTACTTCTATGTGCTCGTCGTGGACTGATCAAGTGGGGAAGAGAAAAATGAGTTAGCTTTTTACACAGATCAACATCAAAAGTGTTGCAGCTCTCAAGGGGGCATGGGACAAAGTGCCTTTGCTGGCAAGAATGAGGCCAGAGTTTTGGTCTCAGAGAGGAGCTGTATGAAGTGAGATTCTCCAAGTTTAGCAGCATCAATGACCGAATTTAAAGAGATCAGTTTGCTCATGTACATGGGTACCTGCCTATTCTTCCATTGCTACAGCCCACTGTGGAGACCCTCCTTGCTCCTCTGCTGTATCAAGAAGCTGATTTGAAGAATTTGACTGCCTTTTCAGCAAAAAAATGTTGACGACGATCTTGGAGAAATAAGAAGGCAGCATGGGAAGAGGAGTTTGACTCATCTCCGAAGAATTGTGATCAAGAAGGAGAGCGATTTCAAGAATTAAAAGAAATGAAACAGACCAACAAATTTGAGGAAGCTGGATTCAGAAGTTAATTCCTTAATTCTGAGCCTCCTTTCACATGATAGGTTAGAAAAGCTGTTTCTCGAACATTCTTATGCCGTTAATAATGTGTTCCCTGTGAATAATCTTCTTGAATCAAAGAAAAGGCCAAAGTGCCATTTAGCTCAACACATCTTTTATTTAACAAAGCAAAAGTTCTCATCATTTACATCAGGTTTTCATGATGTTTTTTCACAGCTGGAAGTGATTTAGGCACCATTGTTGCCCAATATGTCTGGTGTTGCATGCTAAATGTTAGCCTCAAGGTTGGATGTTGACAAGTCTTTAGTATAAATTACGTTATACATATTTGTGTAGATGACTCAGCACACTGTATTGTACGTGTCTAGGTGTGTATATAAACACCTAAGTCACGTGAGTGAGGTATTCACTTCTGTCCAGGAGCTATTTTTGGGTCAGACCTTTTTGGAATGTCGGTTCTTTTTTGCGTAGGCTTGTTTTCACGTCCAATCTCTAGGATCTTACATTCAACTTCAAGATCTCATTAATATCAACTTCTTTCGGCTTCTTTCAGTTCGGATTGTCTTGAATTGCTCGGATTTTCTCGGATGCTTAGATCTATGTAAATTCACTATATTCTTTGTTTACAACAATCTTTCTCCTCTCCTAACCTTGATCTCTTATTATCTGATTCTAAGAGCTGCGGTGATGGCTGCTAATACAAATCCTTACAAATATTTTCACCATCCTATTCTTGATGCAGATAATTATTTCACTCGGAGAGATGCTTTTCAGACTAATCTGAACATCAAAGATTTAAGACAAGTTCTGGAAGCTAATTGGAAGCCTTGGCTTTACAACATCTTAGAATTTGCATTTCTTAGATTTCCTAGGGATATTACAAGCTTTACAAAAGCCCTGAAGGTATTGCGCTCTAATTGTGTGTCTCAAGGAGATTGTCAGCAATTAGCCTTGCAAGGAAAGATGCAGAATCTGAAACTTGAAGATATTGCTAACATACAGCAGTTAAAAACTTTGAAGGATAAATTTTTTGGAGCTGGAGGGGATATGGATGATGTTAAGCTTATTCTATGCTTTAAATGGTCTTTCACAAGATTATGAGTCTATAAAAAAGCATTATCAGTATCAAACAGAAATACGAGTATCTTTTAGCAAGCTGCAGCAGCAATTGTTTGAAGAAGAACGTAACCTTACAAGAAAAATCTGCAAGTTTCAGCACATTATGAGACCAATCAGTCAGGTTATAATAGAAGTTCTATTCCACTTTATGAGCTGTTAATGCAGGGAATTATCAGTCCAATCATTATTCAGCATCAAAATCACAGTTCAAGGAGCCATTAAGTTGTTGGTATTGTGGAAAACAAGGGTATGCAAAAAGAGATTGCAACAAACTCAAGGCCTTTGCCATAAACTCAAGGCAGCATTTGCACAATTTTTTTAAGATCAGCCCAATTTAAAGTCTGATGAGCAGCCAGCAGCTTCAAACATAGCTCAAGGCTCTGAAATTACTGCTAATGTTTCGCATATTATTATTGAGGATATTGAGAAGCAATATCTCGACCTTGCTACGAAACATTACTTGGTTAGTTGATTCTGGCGCAACAAAGCATTTAGCAGGGCAAGAAGGATTGCTTGGAGCAACTACACCTTATGATCAAGTTTTGGTTAAAATGGCTGATTACAAATGCCAAGGCTAAAGGTACAGTTCAAATTCCAGCCACAAATTGTCTTACTTTGAGACTTGAAGACGTTATTCTAGTGCCAGGTTTGTTGGTCAATTTGTTGAGTGTAAGCGAGTTTGACAAAAGGATGGGACTCTCCATGCTCTTACTGGTGGTTTTATACATATTTTGAAGAAGAATCCATTGCTGTATGTTGAGTTGCAGCAGCTTAGTCCTGTAGCACAAAGCTGTCTTAATGACGATGGGCTGTATATTATTCAAAGGAATAATTCTTTGTCAGTAGATCAAAGCAATGCATCTTCAATGACAGCAGCAGTCTCCCAATCTCTGAGGCATTATGACATGCCAGGTTGGGCAAACAGGTCCAATTATCTTATCCATCACAAGCAGGACTTCGGCTGAATTTTCTCTTCGACTTAAACATTCTGACATTTGTTATCTTCCCACCATTTCTCTTGGAGGAAACAGCTCTTTGGTGGAAAATGAATTCTCCACTACTATCAAAGCGTTAAGACCAGTTAATGCTAAAGAATATCTTTCAAATGAATTTGAAGATTATCTTGCCTTGAAAGAGGTACATAAGCAAGAGGTGCATAGGCAGTTGATTGTGCCTTAGCTCATCCCCAAAATGGGGTGGCTGAGCACATTGATGGATTTGACAAGGAGTATGCTTAAGCATAAAGAGTCACCCTCGAGTTTTTGGGCTGGAGCAGTGATGACAACAGCGTATGTATCAAACAGGGCGCCTCCTGTGACTATTCTGGATCATTCCCTAAGCTTCATTGCAATTTTGCTTTAAACAACCAAATTACTTGCTGATAAAGAGCCCATTAACTATTATCAGGCAGCAAAGTATCCTCATTGGTATCTCATTGGAATAAGGCCATGCATGAGGAGTTGGATATGCTAGCTAAGCAGGGCAATTGGGAATTAGTTCCACCACCTCGGGACAAGAATGTCATTGATGCCAAATGAATTTTTAAAACCAAATATCATGCAGATGGAACTGTTTCGAGGTATAAAGATAGACTAGTAGCCAAGGGTTACACCGAAGATGAAGGGTTTGATTATGATGATGTGTTTGCACCTGTGGTAAGGCTGGACACTTAACAAGCTGTATTGGCATCGGCTGCCAACACGAAAAGGCCAGTTTATCGACTTGATTGTGTCTTTCTCAATAGTGATTTAAAAGATCTTTTTATGCAGCAACCTCCTACGCATGTTTGTCATCTTAAAAAAAGTTTGTATGGTCTTAAACAGGCACCTCGGTGTTGAATCACAAGATTAATTCTCATCTTGTTGATTTGGGATATGGCAGATCCCGAGCAGACCCAAACTTGTATTTTCAGTTTCAAGGAGCAGCAGTTTCTATTTTTCTACTATATGTAGATGATACCATAATGACAGGGAATGCATCAATTCTTCTTGACAGTACAAAGGACACTAGTTTTGAAGTTACTGATTTGGGTTTGATGCATTACTGTCTTGGCTTGGAAGTTTAGCAAACTTCTGCAGCATATTACAATATTACAGGCATACTTCTGACACAATCGAAGTACATTTCTGAGATATTGGATGAGTTTCACATGATGAAT
The DNA here is from genome assembly GCA_011763485.2 of Isoetes engelmannii. Taxonomy (NCBI): domain Eukaryota; kingdom Viridiplantae; phylum Streptophyta; class Lycopodiopsida; order Isoetales; family Isoetaceae; genus Isoetes; species Isoetes engelmannii. Next base: position 12,865 of record JAANSK020001801.1, read on the forward strand.
TGCAAGGTCTCTCTTATTCCTTGTGTTCCGGGTCAGTATTTGATGCTTGAATTACACGAAGAGGCTGTGGATCCTACACTTTATAGACAATTAATTGAAACCTTGTTGTATGTTGAAAACACACGACCTGACATTGTTTATACAGTAGGAGTTCTTTCAAGGTTTATGACTGATCCAAAAGTATCCCATTGGCGAGCTGCCAAGAAAGTACTGCAGTATCTGAAAGGTACCATTTTAGAAGGCTTACATTACTCTCATGTCAATGAACCTAAGCTACTGATGTATTCGGATTCTGATATGGCTTCATCAGATCTTGAAAAAAGAAAATGTCGCACAGGTTATGTGTTCTTCTATGGAAATGCCCTCAAGATTAGCTGGAAATCAAAGAAACAGGCCTCTAAAATGTAGGAGTGATGATCAAGCCAGCACATTTGTTTTGTGATAACAGTGGAGCTATATCACATGCCAAAGACTACAAAATGCATTTGCAGATCAAGCATTTGGATATAGAAATGTGTTTTGTTCATGAACCTTTGGAGAATGGAGTTATGATGCTTCACTATTGTTCTATTAAGAAACAGTTGGCGGATGGGTACTAAACCTCTATCTGGAGCTAATTTTACTCACATGAAGCAAAGTCTTCATCTTTCACCTGCTGCGCTCAATCAGGGTGAGATAATTTCATGTTTTTTTGGTGTTATTTCAGTTCTGTAATAAACAGCTATGCTGGTCATCAGGGGGATGTTAGTATAAAATACGTATACATATTTGTGTAGATCAGTCAGCATACTGTATTATATGTGTCTAGGTGTGTATATAAACACTTAAGTCACATCAGTGAGGTAGTCACTTCCGTTAGCAGCTTGTCAGCGTCTTTATCTATTTTCCTACACTTCAGTGCATACATTCTGTTCTATCAACAAGTTGCTCATAAAATATGTAATAATAGGTGGAAAAAATTCTCAATGGGGATGCTAAATTAAAAAGCATGTCTCCTTCCCATTGTTAAATTGCATAAAATATGCACATACCATTCTCTAGGTCTCTAAATGTAACTTTCTAACCACCATGTATTAATCAATCATCCAAATATTTACTGGAAATCCATTTAATCCTCTTATGGAGGTTTCAGGAAAGACCCTTGGGCACATCGCTATGATCCTCTTGAGTCACTCAGACCCGTCACAAACTCCCGCACTAAGACCATGCTCGTGCTAATTTCAAGTAATTATAGAGCAATTAAGTCCAACACAAATCTGAGTCATCCATGCATAAGATCTGCATCCAGACCAACAAGGACAGCTAAGCTGACCGTCATGATGATGTGTAAAAATCAAGTCAAAGACCGCTAATATAATGCTAGAAATTAAGTTAATGGAACTACTTGAGTTAATAGATCCTATGGCATTATTGACAAGGCTAAGATAGGCCATCCGAAACCAGATCATGTATCAGAGTTAGCTTTGTCTCAATTAGAAATTCATCTCCCCCTTCATTCTCTTTGGTCATTCATGTCTTAACTTGAACCCTGTCTATTTTTCTACCAGGTGATGAATAATGCCTGACTCACACAAAAGATAAAGTAGAGAAAGAAAAAATAATCAATGGAAATAAGAACAAGGAAGATCTGGGGTTAAATTCAAAGCACATTGGAACTCCAAAGAGTGAATTAAAAAAAACGAAGTGCATATGGAATGTATATTCTCCAGAATCACGAACCTCAGAAATAAGCATTTTACAGCTCAGAGTTTGCGCACCCTGAGAAAAGAAAAATGGACATAAATATCGTTACGGGCACAGCTTTAAAAACATAACATGCTCTTTCAAAAAAGATAATTTCACAATTGTTGGTCGAAACTTGTTAAAGATGTGCAGTATGAAGCATATATTAAAGCACAAAATAAAGAGCAGATAGATAGCATGTTAATGTCTATCATGCATACTGCAGCAAATGTGTCACGAAAAAAACTCTATCTCACCTAGCATGCAGAAAGACTACATGTCGTACTTAATGGAACAGAACTGGTTGGTCCAACTAAGTGAAATAGCAAGCATAGAGAGTCTACTAACCGCCCCATTTGCACAATCTCGATGTAAAGAATCAGATGTAACTACTGAAACGTTTTCACATCCATCGGCTTTCAGCAAATAAACCTGAATGCAAATGAGATTCAAAATGCTGCTCATACACAAACTAAAACTCACAATAGATGTGCAGATGCACAGGATCCAGATTGCTAAGACTAGTCTAGAAAGAGCAAACTTTCTGCAGCATTTGAAACAGCCAACTAAGCCACTATAGTAAACATAGCTGACATTAATATGCTGTCTTCCTTGCTTGTAAAATGCACATTCGTGTGCAAGTGATTCACAAGCCTTGATGTATAAAAGATTTAAAGTGTTCGTTTTTCATGGGAAAAACACAGACGTCTTCTATATACGCATAAATGTAACGGACCCATAGGAGACCAGTTGAGAGGGTCATAATAAAGTGCATATGGAACCATAAATGGAAGGGACGGATTTCTCATAGATGTGTCATGATCATGATAATGTATCATGCATGGTCTATTCATGGATTTATACAAATATCATGACAAAAGTAAAGTGTAGGCTTGCCGTAAGTGGAGGCATTGCAATAGAAGAAAGTTCTTAGGGATTCTGGAGATCTATAATTACTCGCAATGTAAAGGAGATCCGATAAACAGGTGGGTGGTCCTAAGCATGCATGCACATGGACATTGGATGTATGGCTATGATTCCTTATAATAATAGTAAGAGAAAACTTGCACAATTGTTGAAGTTTGCCCATTTGTGAATTCTAATGCTGGTTACTTGGCTGGATATTAAAATGACAAATTTCCGTTGTAAAGTTCTTTTAAAATGAAAAGTGTCTTTATAGAAATCCATCCAACCTTCTTATGGTGTTATTAGGAGGAATGACACACAGGCACTTCACTATGATCGGTTCTCCCATAGGTCCCACTGAGATTATGTTGAGCATCACAAGGCCTCACAAATCAAGTTGTCACATGACATCACAGACCAAGTGTACCAGGTATCAAATAGCAAATGTAATGTTCCTTAACCACCACCTTGCCCCACAATTTGTTGTGCATCACAGTTATTCTTTCCCAGCGTTCAGACATGTGAAAAAACGGGATTAGAATTAAGCATAAGCTGTAACGGTACTTCTATAAAGTTGCAGGGGAACCAGGAAGGAAAACTGAACGGAACCTAGTTTTGAAATGTTAAAGCTGAGACAAACTTTTGCACTTAGTTTGGCATTCGAATTAATCGAAATAAGAATGTAATTAGATCTGCACAAGTATGCTGAGTTAGTATTTTACCTCGCGCTCTATCCAAGAATCTGCAGTTGCATCTCCAGTATAGATAACGTCAACACTGCATTGGTTGGAATATGGTTAAGGACATGCCTGTCAAGATATAAGCCACATAAGAAGGATTATACCTAAGCCTCTGAGAACTGACAGGCATGACCTCATTTTTCCCAATTAAAGAAGAAAAGGCTGTTTTTTGTCACGATTAAGGAGATCATATAATTCAGGATTAAAGAGGTCCGGTGGCAATAAGTGAAGATTCATTGACAAGGAATGGTAGTGTATTGCTGCTTCATCAAATTTCGAATACCATTTGACACTGGCATTGCTGACTTCGCAACTACCTGTAGCAGGTCAGGTTGGTGACTTCATAAGGAATGTCAATTTGTTTTTATTTCCTATCTTTTCCATTTCTCTGTTCATGCTCTGGTCTGTTCTCTGATTACCCAGCTTCTGCTTGATTTTCAATGTTACAAGGGAAGTCGATCCTATCTTACTCATTTGTCTGTTCATATCATCTCACATTCATACCCCTGGGTTGCCCAGTTTCTGCTTGGTTTTTGTCAGAGTAGAAGAGCCAACAGTCTTGGGGGGGGGGGGGGTGTCTCGAGTTTCATTGATGACTAAGTTTAACCAAACTAGGAAGACTAAAGTTTTCCTAAGTACGTGAAATGACCAGGTACCTTTTCGTTTACGAGTGTACAAATTAAAAGATTGCTGAGCTTTCAAAAGTTACATTCGAGCACTTCTTACTGAAAGGAACAGATTATTCCCTACTTGCTAGCATTAGTGATAGCATGATTGAATGCTCAATATCATAAAGCCAGTCAGTAGTTGGTAATATGATATGAATACTCTTGAATAGCTACAAAGAAGGTGGAACAAAAGCAGGTCAATCGTGGCTGGTGACTAGACTAGGAGCAGGCAGAGGGACGAACAAAGACTAATTAAGTGAAGACTGACTGTGCCCCACAGCATGTCTGCAACAAAAAGTGCCAAGTCATCAAGTGACATAAAAGGTGGACATGACATCATGTTACACTTGGTGTTCATCACTTTAGATATAACACTACTTGAGATTTAGCACTAACTGAGCTGAAACAATTGCTATCGTTTCCCTCAAATTCTTCTCCCTGCAGACACAAGGGTTTCAGATTAAATACGTTACTTTTGTTATTGTGCTCACAAGTGGTTTGTAAAGCCATCTGCCACCTATCTTTGTGAGCACTGCAAGTGTAACAGGCCATTCTCAATGCTCTCTCACAACAGAAACATGTAGATCAATATGTTAAAAGGTGCCATCACGTTGTGTTGGTGTTATAGCTTGCTTCTTCGAACTCCTCTTCAGTGGAGCACCTCAAAACATGGATATATAACCTGCTATTCATATTCTATTTAAACTACAAGAATCCATATCTGCATCAGCATATATGTGCATCAAGACTTGCTGCTGGAAGATCTTTTTCTGGCATTGGAGCAGGTCAAACACATTTCCAAGCAACTTGAAGCAAGAATGGTTGGTTCAAAACCAGGAGATTTATGATGGGTTTTGATCGTTGTGGAATTTCAATGTAAATTCACACTTGGTCATAAACTACTCTTACAAATTAGACTCTGCAAGAACTAGTTTTATGGATTGATAAAGGTTTGGTAACTTATTTTCCAAGAAGCTCATGCAAGGTACTCTATGCAAAACTGAGCGGATTTGGTTAAAATAACCCATGTGCTCTAGGTGCATTTTACAAATCAAGACAATAAATCCATTTCATCGTTTGAATATAATACTAGAAAACTGATGTGGAGAAGAATGCAAGAACCTGTTAATTGTCTCTTTATGGTTAGGTAGCCCTGAGTACTTGGCATCAAATGCAACGACAACTTTTACACCTGAAAGATAGTTTTAATAATGATATATGTCATCAGCCAAAGTGACACTTGTGGAAGTGTATTAAAAACTAGGACAAATTTAAAGTTACTTTATACTTTGTAGAATAACTTGTCCTACAACTCATGTATGTTCGGATCCTATCAAGCATGATTATTATTGTAACAATTACATTCATTTAAGCATGTTTCAACAGCAGCGAAGCAAGAACTGAACATTTGTAAGAACAACCTCTTGAATAATACTTAAATTTTAACCTAATCACAAAGTTGAACGAGCAAAAAGTATGCGACTCCATTGTATGTACCTTTCATAAGACTGAATGTTATCAACTCATTAATAAGCTTCTCACGAACAATTAAAAGATCCCCTCGTGCAAAGTGCTTCTTTAGCTTTGGCCAATAGCCACACAAGTTGTATCCATCGACTAAGAGCACCGGTTCAACAACCCAGAAATCCTTATTTGTTCTACAAGAATAAAATGCTGCTTTACTGGCTTGAAGCTTTGGATAGGACAGTTTCTAATTATATATTCACATAGATTATTATAGATAATGTTTACAGTATAGTTATGTGTTTTAAACAAGGCTCTAGCATTCATAATCTCATATCCGTAATGCATGGTTGGGTGCAATTACCCCATAATTACATGTAAATTATAACATAGAATGATATTTTATGTAAAATTGCAGTTTTAAACTACTCTATCCAACGTAATTGCACCCCAACTATGCATTACGCTTGGTAATTGATGGGCAGGGGGGTTGTATGCCCTGTAAAACCACT
>JAANSK020001912.1:0-18849 GCA_011763485.2 Isoetes engelmannii
TTAAAAAAAACTACTTCCCACATTGCTGCATGAGTCCCAAACTCAAGATTATGTTCCGTTTTTTACAAATGTGACTTATGAATAAGTCTTGCTTGAGCAAGGATTTGTATAGTTGAATGCATATGGTAACTTATATATGTTTAAACAAGGAGAACACTTTTGCATTATAGCACTTTATGTAGACGATTTTGTGATGTTTTCTAATAACTTGAATTGTCTTGAAACTTGCAAAAAGCTGTTGAGAGCATATTTAATATGACAGACTTGGGGGAATTGAGAAGGTTCTTGGGCACTAATGTTGTGAGGAACAGAGATAAGAAACGTTTGTGGCTGAATCAGAGAAGTTACATGCAAGGAGTATTAGAATGTTTTAAAATGCAAGATTGTAATATATCAAGCACACCTATTGTACCTGATCATAAAATCAGCAAGAAGATGTCACCTACAACCAAGGGGGAAATAGAATATATGGAAAATGTACCTTATCGAAAACTAATTGGGTGTCTAATGTATTTGGCAGGAACAACAAGACTAGAACATTTTATTTGCAGTGAATTTGTTAAGTAGGTATAATAACAATCATGGCAAGCAACACTGGTCTGCAGCTAAAAGGATTTTAAGGTACATAAAAGGGACCATGAATTGTGGAATTGCATACGGCAGAGAGAATTGCAAGTTAGTAGTGATGCAGGGGGTGGGATATTGATCACAAACATTCTATTTCTAGTTACATTCTAATGTTTGGAGGTGGTCCTGTAAGTTGGAAATGTAAGAAACAAGCACCAGTAGCGTTATCAAGTGCAGAAGAAGCAGAGTATTCTACTACAACTCTAGCAGCTAAAGGAATTATTTGGATGAAAAGGCTAATTACTGAAGTTGGAATTATAGACACTAGTCCTACTGTTCCATTTTCTGATAGTGCAAGCTGCATTGCAATGACAAAGAATCCAGTCTTGCATGAGAGGTCAAAACACTATGAATCAGCATTTTATTAGAGAAATGGTTGAAAGGGAATTAACCTCAGTGCAGTATATTTCAACAGAAGAAAAACTGGCACGTCTTAACCAAAGCACTAAGAGAGCCCAGGTATAATATGCTAAAAGAAAGAATCAATATTCAAGGTAAAGCCTGGCAGATCGAAATGGGATTAGATACACAGGAATATCCAATGACCTAGTTTTAGTCATTGGATATTTGTTTTGTAAATAACGCTGAATACATGGTCAGGGACCATTGTAAAATCTAATAATAATAATATAAAGAAATAGTGTTCGTATGTGTGTCATCAACGCCATATCAATGGCCAGGAAGGTGCCACATGGCGCGATTGCAGAATAATAGGTCGGTAAACAGTACCATCGCACATGTGGTTATATTGGCATAGATCTAGCAGCTTGCTAGATATGTCAATGGATCAGATAACTCGACCACTGCAAAGCGGTGGTCCTAAAGAATATAAATAAGCAATTTCGATCCGAACAGATTATCCAATCGTCTGTAGTAATTGCTTGAAGTTTGTCACTTTGTTATTGAATTAGTCTTGATCTTGTTCAATATTTTACCAAGTGTGACATCCTAGTAGTATTCATTGGATTTGTTTTCGCGAGTTTATAGTTCCTCATATATTTCTTGTGCTTAAATGTTCTATAACTAGAGTATAGTTCTTTCATGCATTCCACAAGGTCTTACATACCTTTAAATGAAATGATCTAACATCAAAGAGAGAAAAGAGACTGGAACTTAGAATACCTAGTTAGGACACCTTTATAGAGGATGGTCTTCATTATCCAACTAAGCAAGAAGCAATATCATGTATGTTGGAAATGTCTTGTCTCTAGTGCTTCAAAAGCTTTTAGAAAGTCTTTTACATATGCATTTGGGGATATTTCTAGATTCTCATCCATGTTGGATGGACCACTATTGACAAGTTTTATTTCAAATTGCAAAGTCAAAATGCAAATTCTAAAGGATATTGACTGCATTGGTGAGCCGCATGTTATTCTTACTTGTGTTGCGACTATACAAGCCATTCTCTCTTTCTTTTTCTTGAATGGTCATATAAATAACTACTCACCACTACAATTGTTAACACAAATTCAAGCTGGCAACTTATTTAATGCTTTCTGTCAGGCCTTTTTGTATTAAATCACTTTAGCAAAGAAGAAAAGCATACCCCAAGTCTATGAGATGCACACACAACTCTTTTCAGATCCCGAAGCTAGGTAAGGTTCTTGCATCTCGAGAACATGCACAATTTTTAATTTGAAAATGCAGCATAAGTTCTACTCCTTGTAAACATGTGGCTGTGAACAACTCTATTTGAACGAGGAAGTTATAGTAGATCCCTTCAGCATCAAATGATTAGCTTTTGAATAGCTGCAATTGCTTTAGGATTGTATGTTCAAATCACATTATTGTACTTCAAAATCCATTACACAATGCTTCAAGTAGAAAGCAAAAGATTAAGGAAGAATTTACGTAAAAGAAAAAAGCAAGTGGCAAAGGCGTCTTATAGTTCATTCTTTTTTCATCAGGGTAAATTTTAAGCGCCAAAATTTTTTTTCTACTCAAATTAAGATTGGCTAAACCTATGAAAAAACAAAAGTTCATAGATTTTTTCTTTTTGGCAAAATTTGATAAGATAAGGGTGACTTTCTACTGACGTCAGACTTTATTGAATCAAAGAATCCAGTACAAGTATAAATGCAAAGACAGGAATAAAATCTCAGCAGATAAGCAGAGACCCATTGAGTGAAGCAACCTGCCTAAGCATAAGAGCCCACATCCAAATACTCCTCAAAGATCAATCGCCTCTTACGAGGGACCAGAGAAGAACAATGATATGACTTAGCAATGTGACCTTGAGCTTCTTGGAGAACATGATTATCTACCACATCCAAACATTTGAAGATTACTAGTCTGCGTGTTTTCCAGATAGTCCAAAGCAGCCATCCTGCAGCAAGATGACACCCTTTATGACTCCACATCAAAAAATACGACACATAGATTTGAAGTTGTTTTTCCACTATAAGGTCTCATCAAATGAGACACCAGCAAAATGGTAGTGGAAAACCATAAAAAATAAGACATGTCTTATTTTACAAACATAATTGACATATGTGACAATGTCTTATTTTATACCGGAGGAAATCCCCTGGTATATTTTAAGACACCATTCCCCCTAAAAGGTGTAACCGAACCTACCCAAACCAAAATAGGACATGTTTTATTTTTACTTATAGAAAACCATTTCTTTCTTATTTGCTTATGTGGCCCAATTAAAATGGTTTAAATATAAGACACCAATGTAGTAGAAAATCACACTAAGCCTTTAGTTATCTTCCCACTTGGGGTATATTTATTTAGGGCTATATTTGGAATTTTTTCTAAATTTTATTTGAAATGAGATTCTTATGTTGGCGGATTTTTCGTGGTTGATAGCTAAAGGGCAACTATTTAATATCAAATCTTGAGCACTCATTAGCACATGAATGCTTCAAGTTGCTTCTATTACAAAATGATAACTACGATGTTCAAAGTATAATCATAAGGAACAAACAATAGATTCAAACTGAATATCCATCAAAGCATGATTGAGGTATGGCCATTCCTAAAGACAGAGGTCCTTGATTAGATTCTACATGGCTAATCAACCTTAGAGAAGGTGATTCAGCATGCCATGCTGCAGCCAATCCCAGCTAACCTTAGGCGCAGGCATAAAAAATGCAAGACCTGACCTTCATAAAACTTGGAGTTTTCCTTCCCATGGGAAAGCACCTTAAGCATTTGTACTTAATACGCGTCGACCTATCACAACCACAAACATATATGCTACCACTTTTATTAGAATAATTGGAACTAAGTATTAGAGTTCTCCAACGTGTATGTAGTTGTGTTAATAATAAGAACTTTAAATTGACTTTATTTATGGCCATATATTTCGAATGGAACAATGTCGTGGGGTATAATGTGACATTGACATAAGTTGGTGTATCGTTTCCTAGTGTTTTAGTGTTACTAGGGCCCTCGTTGAAGATTTGTTGAAGATTCTAACAATAGGGATTCCCTTATGAGGTACTAAGGTGATACCAAGATAAACAAGATGCTAAAGCATCCAAGGGTTGCCCGACAAAAGGAATGAAAGAGCATGACAGCCAGGAAGAACCAAATATTAACTCTTCATCATGAACGTTTAGCTCAATAGAGATGGCTTTGCTTCCTCCTTCAAAATCCGGCAAATACTCATTAGTTTATATGCAAAATTTGGTGGAGCAGGACATGTACCGGCAAATTATCTAGATAGAGCTACCGGGCATTTCGAAGCCTGGTTAGGCGTCAACAATTTTTCCCCTTTTGAAATGGCTAAATTATTTTTTTTCTTAAAAAATGACCTTTATTAACTTTAGCCACGAAATTTGATTAAAGGTCTAAAGAATAGCCTTTGACGAATTTTAGCCACTCTTTATTACCCTACAGTTTCCCATAGAGTTAATTCCTATATTGGTAAAGGCATGTCATATGCATTAAAAAAAAAAAAAAAAAAAAAAAATCAACATCACGTCATAACCATTCAAAATTAAATATGTAATTTTTAATTACAAGTGTATAGCCAATTCTTGAAAAACATAGGCTTGGAGAATTGGATAAGCTTTTTATCCAAGCTAAAGAATGTCTTGTGTGGATGAAACGCAAATACACTATGTGATCATAAGTTAGTTACAACTTAAGGATTGTTTTCTACCATGTACAAGGGTGCTTTCCCATGGATGGATGGACCTGGACGAGGTCAGATCCAGGTCCAAAAGTAATGTTGGGGATTAATTTGCAAGCGAGGTTCTTAATCTCAGCCACTCAGAGGAGGCGCTCATGGGAACGTCGGAATGCAAGACCTGTCCTTCAGAAAACTTGGAGTTTTCCTTCCCATGGGAAAGCACCTTAAGCATCTTTACGCTGTGGTGCGACATTAAAATATTCTTCCTTCCTTCCTTAGTACGCGTCGACCTATCACAACCACAAACATATATGCTACCACTTTTATTAGAATAATTGGAACTAAGTATTAGAGTTCTCCAACGTGTATGTAGTTGTGTTAATAATAAGAACTTTAAATTGACTTTATTTATGGCCATATATTTCGAATGGAACAATGTCGTGGGGTATAATGTGACATTGACATAAGTTGGTGTATCGTTTGCTAGTGTTTTAGTGTTACTAGGGCCCTCGTTGAAGATTTGTTGAAGATTCTAACAATAAGGATTCCCTTATGAGGTACTAAGGTGATACCAACATAAACAAGATGCTAAAGCATCCAAGGGTTGCCCGACAAAAGGAATGAAAGAGCATGACAGCCAGGAAGAACCAAAAGAACCAAATATTAACTCTTCATCAAGAACGTGGTTAGCTCAATAGAGATGGCTTTGCTTCCTCCTTCGCTTACATGCACATGAAGACGATCACCTGGACGCTTTGCTTCCTCCTTCCCTTACATGCATCTGAAGATGATCATAACTGAAGTTTACTCCAGTTACTCATAGTTCGAAAATAGAATCTCCAGGAGAGGGTTCAAGATTTTACTTTTTGGACCTTATCTCCAACCGATGAAACAGGATCCTTAGGTTTATTCCTCATTTTCCTGCAATCTTACCCCTTTAAATGGCATATTCTTAGTACATACCACAAATCGTCCAATAGGGTATGTCCTGCGGGCAACCAAAAAGTTATTGGAAGCCATTAACGGTTTGGACGTCTATGTAATGCTTATACAATTTCAAACACATCTTGCTTGCATGCTTTGTGGCATCCAACAAAATTGATAAAGAACCCCATTATAGTTTAAGCAACAATTTGATAGAGATTTAAAAAGTACAAGCAAAATGTCACAATCTCCACTTAGTTGTTAAGGGAAGAAGACTGGAAAGTTTGTCTCCTTACAAACAAGTAATACATTTGAAACTAGTAATTGGTGGTAAGGAGAAGAAATGGGAAGTTTGTCTCCTTCCAAACAAGTAATACATTTGAAACTAGTAATTGGTGGTAAGGAGAAGAACTCGGAAGTTTGTCTCCTTACAAAAAAAAGCAATACATTTGAAACTAGTAATTGGTGGTAAGGAGAAAAGAACTCGGAAGTTTGTCTCCTTAGAAACAAGTAATAATACATTTTGAAACTATAAGGTAAAATTACTGAAACTGTATATTGACCAAGTGATGATAAACATGGGATGAATGAAGTGGAGTGATCACAATCTCCAAGTCAAGTTGTTAAGATTGAGTTGGCAAGGGAGAAGGAATTAGAGACGCCGACAGACAATACTAGATTCACAGCACAACTTGTAGTTGATGGTAGCAAGGTAAAATAACTGATGAAAGTGTATATTGAACAAGTAATGATAAACAAGGCAAGAATGAAGAGGAGTTAGCTAAGAGTGGAAGCAAGGGGAAGATGAAGCTCAAGCAACTTGTGAGCTGAGACAATGTGTGATGGGGTCATCTTCCCTCATATGATCCAATCCATTAAATCTGCATTTATGCAAGAAATCCGAGTTACTCATTTTGGTGAATAGGGAAATCTGAAGAAGGGCATGCTGTTGGGGAAAACTGGTGGCAATGGCAACAGCCATCCACTTGTAATCCAAGCCATTGCCTTGGCCAGCAATAAATAATTTGTCGTTGCCAACTCGGTTGACAGGGGAAGGATAATCCAGAGCTTGGCCAATCACTTTTGCAGGGGAATCAGGCTCCAAGGCAAAGGCTATCTTTTCCTCTGCAAAGGTTTGGGAAGCTCTTCTGAGTGCAGAGGCAGCCATGGCCATACCAAGAGTCCGATGCACATCTGTTTTTGTCATATCCGGCTCAACTGACCCGGCTATGGCCGCCCTGCGCTTGCCTTTGCACTGCAAGCAATCAGGCTTTCTGTCTTTCATTGCGCAATTTTTCTCCACACTCTTTGCCGGCCGTCTGATCAGATGCAGCGTGAGGCGCCCTTCCTTCCGGATTGGTTTAAATGCAGTGTGATTCTCTACCTTCACTTCTTGTAGAACAAATCTGCCCTTGCTTCTGATCGGCTGAAGCATAACAGAGTAACTCTTTGTGGCGAGCGATGGCAGGGGAGGAGGGAAATTGGCATTTCTGCGAGGACTTCTGCAATTAAATGACACATTCTCCTTTTCCGCAATCAGGATTGAATCCTGAATCTGATTCTGATTGCAGAATACCTTATCCAAACAATTTAGGGATGCAGAATAGCTGGCGGATCTAGGGTAGCCCCGGAATGGAGTAGAAAGGGCAGCTCTTGCAAGGCAACCATCCTCCATGCTGGTTTCTGTACACCTCCATTCGATGAGACCGTCGGATTGATGAACAGGCAATTTGGTAAGGCAGGATTTTTTTAGATCGGCCATGGCTTCCTCCCGAGAGGCGTACTCTCTTTTTTTGTGAGCATTGGGCATGTATTTGCAATCCATATCATCAATTCCTCTTCTCCAGTTGCATTGCAATCTGGAAGACGCCGGACCTTTGTAAGCCTCCACGGCGCTTGTGCTTGACAAGCTCTGAGTAACTCCCCCGTTTCTCATGGCTGCGGTTATAACACACGGCAAGCCTCCAGCCCAACAGTCAAGCCCCTGGTAAAACTATTCAGACCCGGTCGGATAAGAATTGAGCAATTTTCAAGTCTACGCGCTTGAATTCAAGAGCAGCGCTGCCTATTCTTGACTAAACACACAGAACAAGGCTTCTGGAAAATTCAAACAGCTGAGCAAATGTGCGAATATGAATGAATCAAGCAGAGATTAAGAAGCAAGTAGAGAACTGTGAAATCAATCCACACGAAAGAAGGGGATGGAAGAAGCGGCATATATAGAGAAAGGGAGGGTCCTCCAACTTTTAAAAAAATAATTAAAACAGAGCACAGTATCACTATTCACCGCCCAATATTACTTTTCAAAAACCCTAAAAACAACCTAAAATTTTTATTTTTTTTCCGCAATGCATGCATGTGGTGGACGAAGCATAGGAATCCATCCGGTTGCTAGGGCTATGCTATGCTAGAGTGATAACAAGATGAGAGGAGCTTTCAGTCTGACATAAAATACAGAGCACAAAAGCCAAGCATAAGGCACAGGCATCGCGGCCGTTCACTTTCACACGATCACCGCGCACTCCGGTTGAAAGCAAAAAAAAAAAGGATTTGGATTTGCATTTGTGCATTGCATTGGAGGAATGCCATTATAACGCCCAAAACCTAAAAAGAATGCGGATCCTCATTACGGCGGGGCGGGGCGGGCCGGTGGTGGTGGTAATCGTGCAGGAGGAGTGATGATGTAATTTTACATTTTGTCAGATGCATTGCAGCCAATCCTGTAACGCCTTTGGTTAGGTTTTCGGTCTCGCCATAGCCACACCTTGCCCGCGCTACGGCACCGTCACGCAATCCTACCGTCAAACCGTTACCGTTACTGCCGTTATTGCGCTTACGTGTCTCTCGTCGCATCTATCCTCGCATCGTGGTTGGGGAAATTATTTAAGCACATTTCCAGCTGGATCTAGCCCAGCAGACAGCTGGCAAAACTTTTTAGGTCTCATCGAAAAGCTTACTATCGTTACTTTGGTCAGAGATAATATTTTTGTTTAGAGCCTGAACTTTCCATTGCTATACCAGAAAACCATAACAAATTTGCTGGAAAAGTTCCTCGGATACACTAACTTAACAAAAAAAAACTTCAATTTCAAACAATTGGTTTATAGTGTTTTCTAGGCTTTGTCCAACAATGGATAAGCCTACCAGCTACATACTCGCACTCCGCTCCTACCAGAAGTAACAAGAAAAGTGTAATTTTTAGCAATTTTTATGTCATTTCTAAAGTGTATTATGAATTTTCAAATTTACACCATAAGTTACAAGGGTTAATAATCAAGTCTTCCCATACATGTATGTCTTTTAGACCAAGTCTTTTAAACTTTTTGGTCGTGGGCAATAAAATCCAATTCAACTTTTTATCTTTCTTGACGTGTATTATTTAAGAACTAGTTATCCTCTTAGGGACGCCTCACATACAATTTTTTCACCTATTCACATGCGCACATTGAAGACGATAGTTTGACATCCGAGATGTTCATCCTAGAACTGCTAGAGCAATTTACACTCCAACGGCTCACCGGCTTGATTTGGCAAGTTTTTGCCGATGATATGTGAGGCGTCTCTTATACATACGTCTTTTAGATAAGTCTTTTAAACTATTTGGTTTTCATGGACAATAAAAAACAATACAATTTTTTTTTTTTTTTTAATCCCTCTTGACGTGTATCATTTAAGAACTAGTGGATCGACTGACTCCTCCTCCATACCACCACATATTTACATACAGCTTCTCCTTCCACGTATTATCCCAATCGTATCCTTTGTACGCCGCTGGCCCACTCGCCGCATCCAAAATCTTGTGGTTGGGGAAATATACCTCTGGTTGGACATTTGCCATCACTTATTATATCCCTTGTTCGCCATTTTAAGGTTTGGGACTACTAAAGAAGAATCCATCATGTCCCACATGCCCCATTTTTTCCTTTCTGTCCCTTGATTATATTTACATAAAAGTCAAATCCAAGCTCCCCCTCTTCTTTTTTCTATAATGGAGCAACCAATACAGTTGGGTCTCCATTTTGCTATGCGTATCATTTTGTTAATGCACCACTTGGGGGTATCATATTTTGCTATGCGTCTCATTTTGTTAATGCACCACTTGGGGGTATCGCTTCACCCAAAGAGATCTAATGCCATGTGAAATGATTGATAGGGTATATCCCATTTCTAATTTAAGATTTTTGCATCATAAAGGTCATTTCTAAGTTCAATGCTTCTCTAACCGAAAGGCCACTGGAAAACTTGTCGAGCTAGGAGCATATGCCACAGTTAAAAATTATTCTTCCAAAAGATTTGTCTGATTTTTGCCTGTTATAATTTATCTCCCCAACAATCATATCGTTTGTTCAAAGGCGGCTTCATATCTTTCTCTATTCAGTGGAATATTCCTTCCTTAGATATGTTACCATAGTTCCACATATACAACAATAATCTTAACGAGGATTGTCGTTTAAGCACAGGGCAAGGATGTGATAGACCCTTATATCGCAACATACACAGTTACTATGAAGGAAAATATTTGGGTGCAATGAATGCAGGATGCACTACAGTGTTGTTGCAACTTGTATATAGAAAATGGTCTTCATAGGAACAAGGATTATTCCCTGACATTTTGAGGGGTATGATATATTATTGTCAAAGTAGTGTCTTCTAATGTTATATAGATGCCATGCAAGTTTGCAAGTTGTTCGTATCTAATGATGATAACGTTTAAAAGGATCATGGATTATGATTGTATATGCTGTGGAACTGCAAAATTGAAGGAACCAAAGAATCAAGTATTATGCTACAATCTTTTTCATTTTTATGACAGTCAAATTTGTTGGTTCTGCCATTGGTGATGCATAACTAAACTAAGTTTTTGTATGGCACCTTTTCCAGACTTTTTAAAATATTTATTGTCGATGACCCACGTGTGTTAGTGGTCAACTAGAGCAATGTTCTTAGTTATTCATTAAATCATATGATTTAGAACTTGAAATGGATTTTAAATTGAACTAGTGATTGTGTTGTTTGTATCAACTGCGTTACAAATGTGTATCATAGTGACGTCAATTGGTGATAATATTACAAATCATCGAATCTACAAGATGCTTCAATACCTAAAATTTATAAGGTTGAAAGTTTTGTCCATTCATCATGGACAACTCTTAATGTAAATAGACAAATACACACGAAATACATGAATGAATCACTAATAGAAGAGATAATCGTGCAAGCCACGTGGATTGATGTCCCGTTACTATGGAAAAGTCACATTGTACTATATAGAACAAAAACATGGTGAGAGCAAATTTTATAATTGAAGGACGTCGGTCTATTCATCATCACATAATGATTACATTCTACTTCACTTTATTCTACAGATCACGTGGAAGCCAATGCACTCCTAGGCCCGATCATTCCGATTCTATGCTAGGAGCTACTTTGCCAAAAACAGGATGTGGCGTCACTATTCTTATTGTTGAAGCTTTCTTCAAACAAGACCTAACCTTCATCATCTTTACTAAACCTTGCTTATTTATTTTATTTTCTTACACTGATCTAACATTGGTGTTAGATTGTATCTAACATATTTGCAATAGCACATTGAATAGAGTCTACCAACCTCTATCCAGTGGATCACTAAAGCAAGAAGATACTTATCCTCGTGCAATGCATGTGGATCATTGTTCAATTACTATGGCAAATTGTACTTGTACTAGTATACAACAAAATATGAAGCTTTGCAAATGTCACTGATACCCAACCAGAAGGGGAATGTGACATCATATTCACAATTGCTCAGATTGTTGAAGCTTTCTTCAAGCTAGAACCTATATTAGGTTTAATGGATACTTTAATTCTCAATCATATTCCTTGTTTTTTTCATCCTTATCTTCTTCATTTGTATCATGCTTTGCTTATTGAATTGCTCCCTGTTTAGGGGCAATTTGTTAAAGGGAAGGTGGGTTTTTATCCTGGGGCATATTCTGAGCATATATAAGGATCTAACGGCTACACTTTCTAGTTATTTTTACGCAGTAAAAAAACATAGTCATAGTGGGCCCAAGGTTTTTTTTTTTTTTTTTCCGGATGCCAAAAAGATTTGAGATTTACCAGAAAACTCATTCTACTCTAATCCTCTAATAACAATAACCTCTAATATTCTAACGATAACAAGGCAAATAGCTTAATACTCATCTTTTCCATTATAGTTGCATAAGTCAAGAATGATCCGGTCATATCTCTAAACCAGATGCAAGTGCACTAGTTTCCAAGACGACTTCTTGGGGCTTCAACCAAAACATGGACAAAGATCATTCCTTTTGCTGAGACATGAAATTAAAGACAAAGATTTTAGTAGAGAAACTTTGGAAAAGGAAAGCCGACCATGTTAATACTGAGATGAATTCAGTTCTGCATTTTATACAGGAAGTGCGACTGTATTTTCGTTTCGATGTTAAAAAAAAAGTTTAGGTGTTGTTCTGGAATCTTTTTTATTATGATGACGTGCTTTCTTGTGCTTCATTTAGGAGCAAATAATCATCCAAAATAAAGGTTGAGGATGCAACCTGGATCTATGCATGCAAGTCCCCCCTTCTTCTTTTTTTGTAACTGATCTCTTGGTGAGTTTTTCATAAACAATTTCCTTCTTGTTTCTTTACGGGTCTGTTCTAGTAGAAATTTATCTAGATTAAAACAAACGGCAGAGGCTTGGGCTTGCAGATGTAACTTGACAATGGTTTTTTGGCTTTGCACACCTTAGTTTCAGATATTAAAGTTGAGATGGAGGAAATGAAAAGAGCAGAAATATATAGAATGTATACATTTTGTACAGGGTTTGTACATCAATATGCTAAGTTGGAGAATCTTTGTATCAGTCGCTCCTATGTGCTAAATACCAGGAACTATAATTTCATGTGCCCCAAACATATTTAAGTTTGAGTTCAAATTCTTGGCAAATCAAATACCTTTAGTAGGTTTGTGTAGTCTATAAAGAGCAAGATCATCAGTAGAGTGGGTTTTTTCTTTGCGCTTGATGCTAAATTTCAATTTATATATTGATGGTAGTTCAATGCCTACCTTCTTAGAAATTTTTGATGGAGAAGCCAGGAAGGCATTCCCTGGGAAAATGCAACGGTTCAAATGGTCTACCATTCCTGGTCCTTCCTTTCACGAGGATGAAGACCGTCGGACCCGATATGGATCTCACCAATGATCACGCCATCGCCACATTAAGGTTGATCTCAATTTCACGCCCTGCCATCAAGTCTAGCTCATGGATCTTCAAGCAACTATCACCACACCTGATACAACTTTGCAGAATGCTGCTTAACTGTTTAAGCAACCAATTATTCCTAAGGATCAACAACCCTTGCCTTTCACAACTACTTGTGTTGAACCTCATGTCTTGCTTCAGCCAATAACTCATCAAGTCACAGATGCGGATGTGATTCCTCACATTCAAACACCTGAAGTTGAGATATTCACCTTATAAAAGATCAGTTGATCTGTTTCGCGGCTGATCTTCCCACATCATATTGCAATAGAGCAATCAGACTATTTTAGAACTTCAAACATATTTTTGCTTGGAGCTACAAAGGTTTACGAGGCATCAAGAAATAATTAAGTGGACTGGCCAATCTAACTAAACAAGACTCACGCCCCATCTAGCAATGACAGTACCAAGGGGGCGTCACCTAGAAGACCCCCCAAACTTACGTGCGTAAATGGGAGGGGTTCAATTTCAACGTGTTTCCATTTGTATAACTACCAATAAAATGGTTTTTCTTTGAAATTTTGGTATATGTACAAAAGGGGGTCTATGGTCGACAGAAGGGAAAGCCGTATGATACGAATAGGGACCGTCTCACGCATAGACAGATAGGATTCTGAGCATCGGATTGTTGCATCGATTTTCAGGATTTCAAGGTAATCATTTAGTTTAGGATATGATTTTAGGTCTCGATATTGTAACCGATGATTGTCATCCTAGTCATGACAAGTCTATAAGCTACACATTACATAGGATTATTCAAAACAGAAGCCTAGCATCAATTATCACAATTTTCTTGATTAATATGCTATGTTGTCGATCATGAAAAACGGTAGGAGTATGGATGCAAAATGAAACTGCATCAAATTGTATAAGAGGAACTTTCTAATGATATATCGATTGTGCATGAGGGGTTTTTGAATATTGAACTGTCGTATAGAATCGAGAGGGATAATGAAATCCAAACACTATATGGGAGGGGTTCTTAAATGATAATATGGCGTACAAAATCGAAAGGGGCTGCAAATATAAGAAATCAAAACACCATATGGGAGGGGTTTTTAGCAAAAAATAGGCATATACTGGGGTTTTTTTATAACCCTATGAACGTAGGTGGCATATACCTTACTATATAGGTGGCTCCCCCGGGGACAGTACATGCTCAATCCCAACTATCGTGACCGTGCCATGGTTGAAATTGACAGGCTTCTAGTTGCTGGTCTCATTGATGAAGTCATGTATTTTGAGTGGGTGAGCCCCATTATCATTGTCATCAAACACAATGAAGCAATTTTGAGAATTTTGAGCACAACTCAATTGCTCAAGCAGAAGTATTTACAACATCTTCTGCAGCTTCTTTAGCCAGCAATTCCTGCTCTTGGATGCCCTCGTCGAAAGGTATCATTACGATCACTGACTTGTTCTTAACTAACCAACCATAGTCTATGGTCTTCAGAGGTTGGTAATGTGGTGTGTCATTGGGGTTTGGCCTCCACTTCTTAAACCAGCAATCCCTATACTGCCGAGCATAGGAAGTTCCCTTCCTGGCTGTAGGTTCCCACCAAGACACAAGCACTTCATTGGAGGGTTGGATCATGCACGGGTTCCTCTTCTGCATAGGCCACCCATGTTGAACAAGCATCTGCCGGTCTGATGAGCAATAATATTTCTTTCCTGACATCTTTGTATGGATCAAATATTTCTACTGGGTTCTTGGGTTTATCCTTGGCCGGTCCTATGAAGTGTGCAGGAGTTGTGTAATTAGCGATCAATCCTAAAACTGGTTCAACGTGAGTGGCTTGTCTTATGAGAGGTCAAAAATCTGTAATAGGTCCGATGGTAGAGGGGACCTCTTTAAGCACATGCATTAGATCGGACCAGTAATCAATAACTTCATTCATGTACGCATTGGATCAAGAATCCATACCTGCTCGAGAGATGTTTGCCCAATGCATCATATACATTGCATCGAAGATCTCAGAGCTTCTATGTCATTCAGGCTTCCATACG
Organism: Isoetes engelmannii; assembly: GCA_011763485.2. Classification (NCBI taxonomy): domain Eukaryota; kingdom Viridiplantae; phylum Streptophyta; class Lycopodiopsida; order Isoetales; family Isoetaceae; genus Isoetes; species Isoetes engelmannii. Next base: position 14,904 of record JAANSK020001912.1, read on the forward strand.
GCTTCACCGCATTCGGTGTACCTTTGGGTATCATTGGCAGATCATTTTCGTCTGCCTTCCACATACGTATATCTTTATGAGGCAACCATTCATGATGATCCAACTCATCCTGTGGTACATTAATAGCCATCTCTCATGCAAAATTTGAATAGTAAAGGCTCCAAATGATCCACCAATCGATCTTTATCTGGAATGTAATCTTTGACAAATGACTTCCAATCCGGGAGCTCCGTGACTAGGTATGGTGTTGGTGCTTTCACATTACATTCTCTAAAGAGTTGCATGAGCTCTAGAACAGTTAGAGCACCTAATCTACATAGCAAAATAGAATAGTTACCAAACAATGGATAAATATCATCGTGAGTGTGTCCCACCATCATCGAACCAAACTGGATTTCTTCAAATACACCTCATGAAACAAGATATGAAAGATATAAAAAGAGATATCTGTTTTTGTTCTGACCAGAGCAACATGTCCAGCTGCATATACAGCCTCCTAGGTAGTTGCTTACGCTGAAAGGGTGGCTTTGGTGGAGCTACAAAGTCATGGCCAGTGCAGTTGACCTTCTTGTCTTCAATCCATCCGAGTTAAGAAAGGTAGCTCCCCAGGTGCATTTAGGGCGAACTCCTTCACGTATATTCTTCCAGTTGTCTTCGGAAGCATCTTCTATAGTTTTAAATGTGTGATTCAAGGACCCTGACATGGAAATTAGAATCATCTTTACATAGATCGCATGGGAAATGTCCCAATGCCCCGACACCATGGCCATGTATTAGTGCACCCGTAATACTAACTTTCAAACGCTCCCCGCGTCATACAGATTTTTCGAGCTTCTCTAATCTGGGAACCATGGTCTTGTTCTGATCCATCTTGTCATGTATAATTGTGAGGCCATATTTAGGTGAACGATGTGACAGATCTCTCCATGACCAGTGCAGGCTTCTACACAAAATCTAACTTGTCATGTGGGCCTTCTTATCCATTTGTAATTCCCATCATTCCTTCGGATCTTTGGTCTGGCCAGCTTCTCTTTTATTACAATGCAGCTGTTACATTTAGAAAAAAGCAATCCTTTTTGCTATTGTAACCTCTGGATGGTACTATTTCCACCCATTCAAGAAAGAGGAAGAAGAGACGTGCTTCCCAGTCATCTCTACCACACTGGCATCGACCTCCTGAAGGATATCTTTTTTCGTTAGAATGGAGAGGAGTCGTTTCACATTTTCTCAAACACCATCACTTGCACTTTCGATCTATGCAGCATGGCCTCTGCATCTCTTCTATGAACATAGTTAACACGACATTTCCAGCCAGGGTATGCGACCTTGATTTCTTCGATCTGGTATTACCATTCTCAGCTATCATGTGTTCCCTCATGAATTGCTCTCGCCACTTATAAAATGTGGACATTGATATAAAATATATTGTATGCCAATCTTTCATGCATACCTGCTTGTTGTTTATCATGAGTTTCTGCATCTGACCATTCTCTAAGCATAGATCCAACATGTTGTATGCAAAGCTGGTCCTTTCGACAACTTTCACATTCCAATAGAAAGTCCTTATGCAACATAGTGAAGATTTGAAATTCAGTATTATCTCTGGTGTTATTTTCATATCTACTTTAGTGGGAAGAGCTGGGGGTCTTCATGTCCTATTGATCATCCTATATGATCTCTTCTTCATGTTTTGGCACTCATCTTTCATAGCATATGTCTCAATCGCGATGACTTGCTCCATTACAGCTTTGATGAGCTTTGATACTCGGGCATTATCAACTAACAGCAGATCATTCTGTCATCGCACTAGGTCATGGATCTGTGGGAGCGCATAGATGGCTTTTTGGGCATAGAAAGAAGCTTCATTACCGTGACAGCTAAGTAGTCTTCCCCCAATTTCATATCAGAAACTGCATGGTTTGGATCGATGAAGATAATTACACATGTTCCATAAGGTATATCACAATACTCATGTTGCATGGTGCAGCTCCTCTCCACAAGTTCTTCTCTAAAAATACCTTCTCCTTCTATATGTGTTCTAGGCTCTGCCTACTACTGAGGAGCGTCCACCCAGTTTATGTGCTTCACCTATGCAGGAGGTGTCGAGGTCTCCTTCAATCTCATATTAAAGGCCGAAATATCCTTCTTGATCCATAGAATGACAGCCCCTCTGGCCTCGTTCAAGGTATCGATTTCCGATTTCGAAAACGACAGGCACACACTTCCATTCAAAAAACCCTCCAACGACACTATAGCCAGAACCCAGGTACCGAGGAACCATGATGGAAGCCAATTGGGTATACTTTACTCTCAGCAACTTTCACACCATTGCATAGCAAATCCTTCAAATCCATACTGGTATCTGTGGAAGAAGGGAGCGTTGTTAGAGAACGTGACTGCGATCTTTGTGTCCATAGAGCGAGACAACCAAATCATTATATGTCATTGAATGTTTCAAGCGGAATTTCCTAGCCTGTTGCTTGCGAGGAGCGCGACTGCAATCTTTTCCAAGAGTGGGCATGGATCTAGAAGACTATATGCTACTGAAAAGTCTACGAAAAGATGCTATTGCCAGCAAGATTGCGAAGAATACGACTGCGATCATTCTGATCAGTGGAGCATGCCTCCCAAATATTATATGCTAGTGAGCCACTCAAGGAAAGTTAGCTAGCATTTTGATCGCAATTGCGATCCTTCTAACCAGTGGGGCGTGGATCTAGAAGACTATATGCTAATGAAAGCTCTAAGGAGAGATGCTATTTGCCAACAAGATTGCGAAGAATAGGACATCGATCTTTCTGATCATTGGAGCATACATGGGCAAACATTACATGCTAATAAATTATTTTAGGATAGTTACCAGGTCGTGCAATGTAGTCATCCGAAAATAACTTCTCTCCCAGTCCAGAGTATGGTGTCGATTGCTGCCACGCCGAACAAGAGTTGCATCTCTTTGTTGGGTTCCACACCATGTGAAAAGAAATCTGTCAACAAAAGCAAACCTTTGGTCTTTCTGGTCTTAACAGTCAATGCAACAATGCGGCACAGTGCTGCACCTAACAATTGGAAAAGTGCTTCAAAATTTCAAAATAACATATGCCACCAAGGCTATCAACGGAACAAGGGTCGATAGCCCTGGTGGCATTTGGATTTTCAATTTGACAGTGTCATTATCCAAGAAAAACTTGGAGATGTGTTTCTGTTTAATTTTAAGAAACTAAGATTTGATGCAGCAAATAAAAACAACAGGAATTCCATGTGTGAATTTAGCGGTAATTGTTGCTTCAGTGACAAGAATTTTTCATGGCACTATTCGGTTGCGCTATTTATAATTATAGCCTACCCACCGGAGAGATCTTGCAATGGCACCTATGAATTTTTGCTACGCAAGCTCTAGCGTCTGGATTCTGCCTTCGAGCGTCGTAGCGGGAAGCTCCAGAGAATAAAGCAAGAATGCCTTCGAACTGTGGCATATCCCGCTAGTAATTGGAATTTAGAATTCAAATTCCTATCCTGTTGCAGGACAGTTATGGGGCGAAAGGGAAAGTGACACTGTCTCAACTAACTGGATGTACCATGGGCAATTGCGATCATTAATAGGGGGATATATTAATTGCATTGCCTAAATCTTGTTCTAAAATTTAAAAAGAAAAAGTGTCCCGTCCGTGATGACATCAATTAGTATGCCTGCCATTAATAAATGGCCCCGCTAATAGTCCAGCCGGAAATCGGTCGCCTCGCCTCTCTGTACGCCCAAAATTTTGCACGTGTGTGTAATTAATATGCCCACTCAACCACGATTTCACTATTTTGCCATTATTCTTTGATTTTGAACTCTACCAAAAGTGCTAACCCCATTTTCAACAGTATGAGATTTTATGTGACTACTTTTTTTTATTAGCCTTCATTCCAACAGGTCTCAATTTAAAAGTTAACACTTAATTTC